>JAECUM010007854.1:0-70766 GCA_016617855.1 Megalonaias nervosa | reverse complement strand
GGGGGGGGGGATTTGGACATTTTCATATTTGATTAATAATAATCGATTTTTAGAACATTATAGTATGTTTAAGAAACAGCAACAAAACATTATATACATCACAGTATGTGTACCACGTAACCGAGGAATTTACTGTATAATGTCGACTTGGTTGCAACTTTGTATCATTGATAAACACTGTATATAAATCCCAAGGAAAGTGCACACGTATCGTTACGACGAACCATACTCTTGTAGGTTACGTGGTGTAATTTCTATTTCAAGGTTATAATCCAGCCCAAATTCCTTTTCTCTCTCACTCCACATTTCTGCGTAGTTTGCAAGTTATGCATGAGAGGGGGGAGGGGAGCAGAAAGCAGAAAGGATTATGATGAATAGTGTACCATATTAAATTAATTTAGAAAACGAGGATTATTAATACTTTTCATCGTTATTTTAATACGTCATTGATGATTCATGTGTGGAAATTCATCATTGATCTAGAATCAGCTGCAGACGGTCGCTAGAATGTTTATATATGCGTATTATTGCGCCATGGGCGGATCACAATTTGATAAACCAATAGTATTGGTATATCAAATTGCTTTATACCAACACTTAAATGCCATGTTGTTTTTACTGTATGTGGCATCTCTCTCTCTCTCTCTCTCTCTCTCTCTCTCTCTCTCTCTCTCTCTCTCTATATATATATATATATATATATATATATATATATATATATATATATATATATATATATATATATATATATAAAGATTGTTTTTAACATTTAACATATATGTCAAAATTTATAAACTTGTTCTCATTTCTAGAATCAAAGTACTAAATACATTAAAGTTTAAGGTACTCTCTCAACGAGGAACCAAAGACAGAGTAGGCTCACCAATTATGAAATATCAGGGGAATTGTGTAATCATATGATCATAAAGTGCTTACTTGACTCATAAATTGCGCCAGTTAGTTGTATAGTTCAGCTTTCTACAAATTTAAGTATGTGTTTGCAATAAAGTGCGGATACATTTAAACAATTGTTAATAGATTCTGGAACTTAGGTACAAAGACCTATATATATTTATTGTATTGTATAGTAGTTACAGCTCAGATTATTACCCGTGCCTTTTATTAATAAAACATACATTACTCTTTCCTTTTGGTAATAAATTATCTATTACTCTTGCCTTTAACTGATGCATCTGGAGTATCCGAATTATATTTATGGACATGAATACAGTTAAGTTCAGATTTCAGCGTCATGCGATAATTTTTCAGCGATAATCATTTGCCTCCTAATGTTACATGCTTATATTTGGTGTCGTCTTTCAGCGTCTAGTCTAACGGCTATTTTCAACTTTATTTATTATGGGACAGAAAATGGGACACATTCTATCGATCACCTCTCAGGATTTCATATATATGTCAATGTCTACGTCTATGGATAATCTTCATTAGATTATATTTATTGGGCTTGTGGGTCATGCGAAATAAAGTACGGGAATCCATGCGCTTCTATCATTTTGGTTTCCATTTTAGAGGGAGACACATCAGAGGGCAGATGTGAGACGGAAGAGTTATGGATTTTTTTTATAGTGTCTCATTGCTGTCATTAATGTATTTTGCCTTGTACAGATGGATTATTTATGGCTGAGAAATGAAAAATGAAAATATCGATATATGTAGTGGAACTAAAAAGCATACCATCTATAGTGGGGTATAGGTTGTTACTTTTATAAAACCTTGTGGTTCGTGGAGGTGGTGTAGGAGAGTAAGCTCTTGATTTTTAAAAATGAAGAAAAGGCTGACAGAGAAAAAAATGACTTTTGTGGAATATTTTTTTATTTTTTATTTTTTGGTCATTTATTTATTTTATTATGCACAACGCGTATTCCGCAACAGTCTAAATTAAAGAGTCGTTTGCAACCTCTTTTATATTCTTCATAACTGTTTTAAAATGTTGAATCGTTTAATTTCAGTTGCCCGCTTTTAAAGAAAAATAAGAATGCCAATTCAGGCAGCGTTTGCGGGGACTAAATTAAAATGAGTGCAAGAACAAAACAGCAAAATACCTCACTAATAGACGAACAATTCTTCATGAAATTCTGTCTTAGCATATCTACCATGAATGTTTGAAACTATTATTTAATGTTTGTGGTATTACATATCATCCAGTACTCCTTCGAAATCAATTTGAATTATATGAATAATATTTCATTAGTTACACATAGTTCTTTCACTGCTACAAACATATTTGTCGGGCTAAAGGTAGATATATAGACTTTACATTGTCATTATTTGATCTTTTTCATCTTTCATTATTATATGAAGTGCTCAATGTGGGGTACGAGGGGAGATCACTTGTGTTATAAAATGAAAGAAAAAGAAGATTCTGCTCCACTTATATTATCTTCAGTTGACTAAACCTTTTAAGAAATTGTCTATTTTGAGTTACTTCCCTTACACCGTCTTCACGATTGCCTGCTGTTACATGTAGTTGCATCTACATATGCTTCAGTGACAAGTTAGCGTTGTGAGCAAATATGCCAGATCTTTCCAAAATGCGTCAAATACATTTAATATTGTTATAATATGGTTTTAATGGCATGATTGGCAGAATGAATAAATGAAAGCATTAATTATTTACGAATTAATTGTTAATAAATTAAATAAATAACCAATTATTGACTGGATTGTTTGATAGAATGAAATGTGGGAAAACTTTTCTTATTACTAGACTAAACATACTATAATTGCATAATTTATCATACCAAGTGAACAAAATATATTCTCTCGGTACATGGTTGGTGTTATAGCTGCCTAATAGTTTCTTTGCGAAGGTTATTATTATAGAATAATTTTCCTAAATGCCAATCACTATCGTTAAAATCCTAGAGTTGCCTAAATAGATTTCCTCCATTGCCCCGCCCACCTCATTTCTTTTACGTCATAGGATTTTTAGCAAAATTTAACATATTATACATGACTGGCAATTCACCGTAATTCTCTGCCTTTTGATTTTATTTGTAGCATTTTCATTTCATGGGCAAACATGAAATCCTGAAATGAAAACAAATGATGCAAATTTTCTGATATAACAAAATGACGTTACAACCAAAACGTGGTTCCTACACTTTACTTCACAAATATTTTGGCGACAGAGTGATGTTACGTAAATTAATTATCTTTAAGGATGTATATGTTATATTTATTCATTACTAATATTCGTAACAAAACAATGAACGCAAGTATTGTGCAAACTGCAGTGAAAGGTCACACAAAAAGAGCTAAGAAATTATGGGATACTATGGTGAAAATATTCAATTGCTAAAAAGTTTCATTTTAACTTAAACTTTGTGGACTCGTGACTAAAAATAAGCTTTATCTACAGAACGGGCACGAACATTGTCTCACCAGTGGGATTAAACGAGACGATTTGTGTGCCTGTTCTCTATAGAGCTTGTTATATAGGTCAGTTACAATTTGAAAATCCATCCATACACTTTTATGTCAACAAATCCCATAATACAAAGCACTATATCAACTAAGCGATCTTTAGGCGCGAAATATAGGCTGCTTCTCTCACTTGACCTACTTACCGAGAGGATAAATGAAATACTTATGCGTCCTGTGCTACTTCACGTTAAACCAATTAAGTAGTTGCCATCCAGTAAAAGTCTGTTCTCGAACCTTTTCAACTGACATGCAGCCATTTGCCATGTTAATTTTTGAAAAACACTCGACAACCCCTTTCCTATCCTCCAAATATTTATTTACAACCATAGCTTACTGCCCTTAACAATTGAAAGAAAAACCCTAGACAATTGAACTTCACCTTATTCCAATGACCTTCAAAATTTTATGAAATTTCTAGAGCGCTGACCTTCATACAAGGTCTCTTGCAGTCACACACAAGTTTTACCCCGACACCCTCTGTTTCGAACAGCTTTTCATCGAACCCATCTAATAACATTTCTTACAACTTTCTTTACCTAATTTATGTAAATAAGTATCCTATTTTAGATATAGTAACATAACAAAAACAATCTACTTTGTGCCAAAATGACCCAATTTTTCTGCGAAATTTTGTCAGAACTTGAAGACTTTCGTATTACTTATTTTAAGACTATAGAGTGGTAATACTACTTCTCCTTTTACATAGTTGCCTCCTACAATAAAGTTTTGTCGTTCTGACCCTATCAAGAAATCATACGCATATTTTTCATTGCGATTCTTCACACGTTCAAATTGAAAAGAAATATATTTTCGTTTCCCTGACGTGACAGAAAGAAAATCGCCCGAGACAGATTTCCATTCGACCAACAAGTGCCCTTATTAATGTTTAATCTTATTAGAATCATTATCATCGTGTCTAACATAACACTTATTGGACATAGACGAATTGGAATAAAACTTATTCCTTGAATGGCTCTAGTTGAGAGTGCTCTTTTGTTTCTGAACATCAAAACTATAATCTAATATCGCCTCTTTGTCACCCTCATAGCATAATGCTCACTTATCACATTTGAATACATTAAACCTGTTTCCTCCTTCCTCGTTACTAAACTGCGTTTTTATCGAGACACAAAATTCAGGTACATTGCGAATTCCAAAATGTTCATCAAAATGACAAATATCAGTATCATCTAGCCTGAAATAAAAATTACATGTCCTGCGAACTCAGTTATTTTGATTACAATTACATATATCATCATCATCATCTACCTTGACATCAATGTCAGATAACCTACTAATTATAGTATTTGCATTACAGTTACATGTGTCATTATCATCTACCCTGAAAACAAAATCAGGTATCTCGCTAATTCCATTATTTTCATCAAAATAATATCATGTATCAGCGTCCTCTACCATGAGATAAAAATGAGTTATGAAGCTAATTCCATATTTTCATAACAATTACATATATCATCATTAAGACCATCATCTATATTTACCTCATTATCATTATACGCCTCATATGTTTTATAACTAACATCAAGGAAACGTGAAAAACGTTAACATACACGCTCAAGAATTTGCGTTTTAGTAGAGATATTAGTAGCTTTAAAAATTCTCTTGAAAACTTCACGATATTCAGATTTTGTCTTTATCAACCCCTCCTGGAAGTGGTTTAGAAAAGGATTTAAATCTTTTTTAGTATGAAACGCTGGTCCAGAATGGAGCGAAGTTAAAGTCGTGACAGTTCATTTTTTCCTGTAAGGATATTATAGAAACAAAACCGGTTTCAATTTCACTAAGGTGGGAAAATTCCATATTCTAGCCAATAAATAACCGCCTCTGTGACGTAATCTCTAAATAAAGCAAACTTTATTTTCATTGGGATACCAGATTGGAAAATTTGCTGTGCTATTTTTATAACAATAGTGAACAAAACCCGGTTTCTTTAATCTATAGTTAATAGTTTACCTTAGGATCACATAACACTATTTTAACAGGTAAACGAGCACAGGAAGGAAATTGCACAGCGACAAATATTGATTAATTATTGAGTTACTGGAAAGTTTGTAGGTCACAGGTGAGAGTCCAAGAATAGAGCAAGTTACGAATTCACCTTGTTGCTATAAATGGAATGTATATCATTTATCATAGAACACATTCCATGCAGTGCCATATTGCTTTCGGACGAACAGAACAAAATTGGAGGGTATACAATGTGATGATTGCGCTAAGAACTTCTTACACTTTGCGAACTATCTTGCTTTGCCATTATCAGTGTACACAAAGAAAACGCAAGGATGAATTTTAAAAACTCAGGTTTAGTAGATTAAACAAATAAAGAATTGTTTAATAGTCCTTAACTTATTAGGGGAGTCAGTTATAGAATAGGAATAAATATAGGACTGTCAGTCGGTGTAACTCCTTCTAGCTTTCCGATTTTTCTAGCTTAGGGGTATGCTTCAAGGTATTTTTCCTGATAACGTCTGATATATTGATATGTAAAACCATACACACACTGTGTTGTGTATATTGTAAAACATATTATATTATGATATTTTTCTGTTTGTGAGGATGTTAGCCAGTATTCGAACTCCACTGTAGCAGATGTCATTACAGAGATTTCAAAAATACTTTAGGAATGTTTTTGTCGATGGATTCGTTAATGTTTACATATTAATTAAAGAGTCATTAATCTCTGTGTTGGCACTTGCTACTTGGCAGTTAATACTGTTACCCAGCTCTTGCCACGTGGAGGCCTCCTCACAGAAGAGCCACCAACCCCGAAAAGAAAGCCAAAGACCCTTCCCTATGTTGATTTGCACAATATTATTGCCCCCTGTTTGGTTGCTATTCATCAATGGGAGATTGTTGTCATCAGTCAAACAATACTGACTTTCAGTTTAATTTCCTGTTTGAAACTACAGATCGAAACATTAATCTAGATCAAGATGATGTATATAGGATTTCATCGCTTTGCTGAAAGTTACATGTTCTGTAATCTAATTGACTGCAGATATATTTCACATATAAGTGTCAAATAAGTGAAATGAAATTATATTTGAGAACTTAACTCCATACAAAATAAACATTGCTCCATGCTAATAAAGAAACTGGCTACCTGAAAGAACGTTTATACTGCTTATAATCATAAGTGATAATAACGATTTTGTTTTATAAGTGTAATCAAAGCAGAAACTAACAAAATGTTTATTTTTTTAGATCCCTTAGGGCTAAGAAAAGGAGCATATGTATGTTTACTTCGGACTAAGTAAGCAAATAAATTAGTGTTATAAAACATTGTAAGTACATTGCTCTATGCTTGTTTCATGTACCAAGTAACAGAAAAGTCCTGAAGAGTCTCGAAAGGCACACCTTACCATATCAAATACCCAGCTGATTACGAGCAAATTCTGTGAATATTACACTCATTATTTGCTTTTATCCATGCAGTTGAGTACTTATATCTCGCCACACTATTGCTATTGTGAAACTGTTACAATCTTTGGACCCTGTCATATTTCTCAGCAAAAGCTAGGGAGGGACTCATGCGGCCTTAACTGATAATTTACAGGGGTGTTAAAGTACGTTACTGTAAGGCATAGGTAACTCGACCTACATGCCATTTTGGTTTTGTAGTATCTGTAAGTACAGTTTACCAATCATGCATCATATATACAATATTTTTACAGTAGCTTAAATTCCCAGAAATGTGTATAAAAGAGGTTATAAACATGTGGGATAATGAAGTATATTCTCAAAGTTTGAATCGCTAGTTCCCCGACAGCAACTGCTGAAGTGAGACATAGGCCACTCTCCCCATGGCCCTTTACTGAAGAGCAACTTAAAAGCTACTTTATATGCATGCTAAATTTTCATGAGTTTGAATGGCCAGTTCTCCGACAACCACCGCTGAAGTGAGACATAGGCCACTCTCCCCATGGCCCTTTACTGTGAAGAGCAAGTACAACGCGATTTGACATGCATACCGCAAGTTCCTATATTTTCAAGGAATTTGAATGGCCAGTTCTACGACAATCACCGCTGAAGTTAGACATAGGCCACTCTCCCCGTGTGGCCCTTCTAAGTGAAGAGCAACTAAAATGTTAATTTATAACGTTAATTTATATGCATGCTATATTTCCATTAAGGTTGAATGGCCAGTTCTCCGACAACCACCGCTGAAGTGAGACATAGGCCACTCTCCCCGTGTGGGCCTTCTAAGTGAAGAGCAACTAAAATGTTAATTTATAACGTTAATTTATATGCATGCTATATTTCCATTAAGTTTGAATGGCCAGTTCTCCGACAACCACCGCTGAAGTGAGACATGGGCCACTCTCCCTCTGGGAGCCCTTTGAATGATGAGCAGCTGAAAAGTGCTTTAATATGCATGATATATGTTACTATATTTTTAAGGATTCTGAATGGCCAGTTCTCCGACAACCACCGCTGAAGTGAGACATAGGCCACTCTCTCCGTGTGGCCCTTCTCAGTGAAGAGCAGGTATAAAAGCGATTTTGTATGCATGCCAATGTTGTTGTATTTCCATGGAGTTCGAATGGCCAGTTCTCCGACAACCACCGCTGAAGTGAGACATAGGCCACTCTCCCTCTACGGGCCCTTCCTGTCAATAGCAGCTGCAAAGCGATTTGATATGCATGCCAAATTTTATTATATCAATATATTTTCAGACGTTTAAATAGCCGGTTCTCCGACTACTACCGCTGAAGTGAGACACAGGCCACTCTAACTCTATGGACCTTTTCAATAATGATCAACCACGAAATGATTTTATATTAATCCCACATGTTGCTATATGATCCCCTAGTTGGAATAACAAGTTCCCTTACAACAACTGCTGAAGTGAGACACAAAGCATTCCCCCTCTATGGAACTTGTACTGAAGAGAAATTACAAAGAGATTTTATATGAAGGTCTAATGTTTTGATATTGTCATAAGATGAAATAGACAGTTTACCAACAGCCGTAGTTGAAGCGAGATGCAAGCCATTCTCCCTCACTTGACTCATCAATGAACTTTAGTTTCAAGGAATCTCAATTCCGCTGTTATGAGAAATAGGCTACTGTCTCTCTATGGGACCCCTCGTTATAAAGTAACTACACTGAACTATTCACACAACTGACACGTTACAGTTTGCTCAATTTTTATTGGTTATTTCATTCAAGAATAATGCTTAAATGAAACATAATTAGACTGACTAACTGAATCTAATATATTTGTAGCGACTCTAGCTGCATTTGTTTATCTGAAGGAAATATACTGTTAGTCGTTCTTTTCTCGAGAAATGATTCGTAGATAAATTACAAAGTTGATATTCAAGGTAGGCAAAGTTTTAGAAGCAGGACAGGATGAATACCTCTAGGCATCTTATTTTGAAAACAGAATTTTGTTTAAAGTGCAATTTTACTAGTTTAAAGTGCAATTTTACTAGATCAAATAGTACATGCTCAATTTCGGAAAATCTACGTCGACATTAGAAATAATGATTAGAAATAATGATTTTAATCTCCCATTGATGAAGCAGGGTTGCCAAACCGAATTTAGTGTCTTTTTTTATTGTAAGTTCTGGTAAATGAACTCTCTGTTGCAACATTATAATCAAGGAATATTATGATGTTCTACAAACCCCTGACATCTTATAGAAAATGCATCTTATACAATTTATACATCTATTATATACTTTAAGAATTTTATAATTTTGCACTTCATCTTTCGTATACATTTTAACAAACATTAAGATATTTACCTTTTATCTCCTATATGTAATACATCATGTTTACAGTTATTTACAAGAACGCTGATCTTGTATAATTTATATTAACTTCGTTATATTTGTATTCATGTATGCAGTACATGCTAACATTGCAAATTTTTATCAATTATATGCATAATTGTCTTATTTGTAGGGCAATGATATAAACTAGCTCTCCGTTAATTATGTACCTTCGATGAATTATTATTATTATTATTATTATTATTATTATTATTATTATTATTGTTGTTGTTGTTGTTGTTGTTGCTATTCGGATGGTTCATGTTCCTAAGTTTGCCGTTCAAACTTAAACATTGAACATTGTAACAACTTCTCGTTAACCCAAAACTCATTATATCATTTCCATAAACTCGTACAATTGCGAATCCTAGTATTTAGCATTTTGATTTCCATTCCCATTAACTGTACCTCTTTTGTACTCATTCCAAAGTTGTATAAACTTTAGTTGCTTTTTATCGACCATACCAAGTTTGTCCCCTGCAAACGATCTTATTCCTTCATAACCTGTTTTAGGTTTATTTTCCCATGAACCACCACAAGCCATGGGATGGTATTCCAGAAATTCCTTGTGCGGAAGACCGTCGCGCTTATTTAGAACTATACCTATGACATTTATTAAAACAGTATAATAGTTTCGAATGCATTCTGAATAATTAATTGCAATGACGCATGTTGCTTCCGCTACCGAAGGCGACAGTTTTGCAATCTTATCATGATCTCCAAAAATAAAGGATTTTGATAATTTAAAGAAACGTTTATTTTTGTCAGGGTTGATCAAGAACTCTGTATTATCTTGGTCAGTTTTATGTCTTCTGTATTTCAGAGTCTCAGCCTCTTTTGGAACTACAGGGTCATTGTTTTCTGAAAACCATTCCCAATCTTTACTCTCCGTTCCGATAATACCATGAAGTTTTACATAAACATCTTCCCAGGACACCTCATAAACCAATTTACCGAAACGTAATAGGTCACGATCTTTCTTACATCCAATTAAACCTCTACAGTAAACTTCCTTTAGATAGGAATCAAAACTGTCAAACGAAATAACACACTCCTCTGCTATTTGTAACGACTGATTATGAATAGTCAAAACTTTGCATTTTACATAATTACCTCCTAAAATAAAGTTTTGTTGCTCCGACTTTATCACGAAATCATATGTATATTTTTCCTTGCGATTCTTCACACCTTCAAACTGAAACGAACAATTTGGATAGCAACTATCTACAGCAAATATCTTTTCGTCTGCCTGACGTAACTGAAAGACAATTGCCGGTGACAGATATCCAAATTTATCAACAAGTGCCCTTCTTAATGTTTTAATCTTATTAGAATCGTTGTCATCATGTCTAACAAAGCCCTTATTGGACATAGACGAATTTGAATCAAACTTATTCCTAGATTGCCTCAAGTTGAGAGTGCACGTTTGTTTCTGAACATCTAAACTATAATCAAAGATTGCCTCGTAGTCATTCTCATAGCATAATGTTAATTTATCACATTTCAATAAATTATACTTGTTTCCTCCAACCTTATTGCAAAATTGCGTTTTAATCGTGACACCAAAATCAGGTACCTTGCGAATTCCATAATTTTTATCGAACTTACACATATCGGTATAACCTACCATGCTATCACAATCAGGTATCCTGCTATTTGCAATATTTGTATTAAAATTACACATATCAGAGTCATTTAGCCCGGAATCAAAATCACGTACCATGCGAACCTCCTTATTTTCATTCCAATCACATTTATCATATTTATTTACCTTGACATCAAAGTTAGGTGTCCTGATAATTCCATTATTTTCATCACAATTAGATATGCCAGCATCATCTACCCCGACAAGAAAATCAAGCAATCTGCTCATTCTATTATTTTCATTAAAATTATTTTCATCAAGCTTACTTATACCAGCCTTCTCTATCCTGATACCAAAATCAGGTCTCCTGCTGATTGCGTTATTTTCAACAAAATTACTTACATCAGCGTCCTCTACCCTGCGATCAAACTTAGGTATCAAGCTAATTCCATCATTTTCTTTATTATTACTTATATCACTATCACCATCATCTATATTTTCCTCGTTAACATCATACTCACCATTTCTGTTGTAAATAGCATCAAGGAACCATGTAAAATTTCCACGTATAATATCACAAATTTGATTTTCAATAAGGATATTAGTAGCTTCAAAATAGTCTCTGAACTTCTTCAAAAATTCACGATATTCCGATATCGCATTTTTCTCCACCTCTCCTGGAAGTGGTTTAAAAAAGGTTTCAAATCTGGTCAAGAAACCGGCAGTCTTACCGTCGTGGCTGTTCATTTCTTTTCTGCAAGGACGTTATAGAAACAAGGCCTGTTTTAAATTCACTAATATGGGGAATTTCCATCTCTAGCCAATCAATAACCGCCTTTGTGACGTCGTCCCTAAATAAAACTTTTATTGGGATCCCTGATCGAAACATTTGCTCTGCTATTTATATAACAATGGTGCAAAAAAACCGGTTTATTCAATCAATAGTTTATCTTAGGCTTACATCAGGGCCGGATCAGGTCAAGTGAATGTGTGTGTGTGTGGGGGGGGAGGTCCACAATTTTAAAAGGGCCTTGACTTTGTTCGAAAGGGCACCAAAGCCAAAGAGTATGTGTCTATTTACTCAAAGTGTGCATACTACCAAATAAACGTGCGCAAGAATAAAACGATGGTCAAATTTCAAGGCCAAGTTACTGTACGTTTGTGTGTACCTTTCTTTAGCCCGGACCCCACCTCGATCCGCCCCTATACATAATAATATTTTAACAGGTAGAAGAGCACATGAACGAAATTTTGCAAAGTGACAAATATTGATTAAATATTGATTACTGTAACGTTTGGAGGTTACAGGGACGAGTCCAGGAATAGAACAAGTTACGAATTCACCTTGTTGCTATAAACGGAACCTATTATATCATTTGTCTCAGCGGCACTTAAGGTGATTCCACCATCGCCGCGAGGATTGGGCATAAACAATGCGCGAAACACCCGTAAAAACTATTTTAAATAATCTAATTTTCTTTTACAGCACTAAGTGTGCAAGTGACAGTTTTTATGCACAAAGGTAGTGCCGCATTCATCTGCCTAGTAAATAAAATTCTTAACAAATAAAAACACACAAGTGAGGTCAAAAGGGTTCATATTGTGGTAGCTATCTTAAGAAAAGTATAAGAATATTAATCACTTGACCAGAGAAGTCAATGGCAGTTCATAGCAGAAGAAGTGTATGCACCCTAACCCCAAATTTATACCTGCATTTTTCACAACCGAAACTCATTTTGGACACCATGTCATGCTCACAGTGCAAACAAAATTCCTTCTCTAAGTGATAATTCTGCAATACATTGTGTATTAATAGGTTGATGCAATTCAAAATACTTGCCATCCACGCCGTATTTTAGATGTTCTACTTTCCATGAACCCACGTGTTTACAGCAATGGGTGGCTAGCTCTTCTTTCTATCCAACAACAGAGTATGACCGAAAGCAACCGAAGTTTAGACCGTCCGCCATCTTGGTAGACAACAACGAAAATACGGCAGAAAAAAACCCAGTAAAGTCAGTAGCGTTGAAGAAAAAAAAAAGGTGTTCAGAATAAAAGCGGTGTTAAGTCAGTGTAGAAGCTAAAACAAAATATAAAGATAGACTACAGAAAACTGAATGAGAGCGCTACGAGTCTAAGCTGACTATAATTAAAGGCCAGGATCCAAACAAAGTAGATACGTGGTCTACAGACGTTAATATTTTCCCACAAAAACCTACATGGACATAATTAACTATCTTGCATTTATACTAGCCCATACACAGCATAGGACCTAAAATGTCATAAAGGTCTAGATGGCTTCAATCAGATTTGTCAGGGCTGGCGGCGCGATGTTGTTACGTGCATAATAAATGATAGATGCTTGACAACTGCAAAAATACGTATGGATACACCCGCTATATCCTATATACCGTGTTTCACGTAAAACTTTAATTGGTTATTTACTTTTATCTTGTAATGCATGAGGTTTGTTCAGCTTTTTAGCAATATGAAATGGAATCACTTTTTTTTTCTGGACCGGATCAGGTGAAGTGTTGGGGTAGGGGTTTCCGAAATTTCATAAAGGCCCCAACTTTCCTCGAATTGACACCAAAGCAGAATTCAATATGTCTATTTACTCGAAATGTGTATAACACTCAACAAAAGTGCGCAGGAATAAAACTATGGTCAAGTTTCAAGTGTCTGTACGTGTGTGTGTGTGTGTGTGTGTGTGTGTGTGTGTGCCTTTCTTACATACACCCCGATCCTAGATTCACAACAGAGGATAGTACATTGCTGAGACTATGGGTGATAGCTGAAAAAACAGGACAGGTACTGGAAACACACTGTACTTGTATGGCAGGGTGTGGTGAAACGTGCACCCATGTTGAGTCATTATTCATCCACATCGAAACTTCATTTAAACTTCGTGATTCAAAAGCATTGACAGAAAACAAAAACATATTGGAAACTGCCAGGTACCTTTCGAGGTGCTCCATATCCGGAATTAAAAACTATCGACTTCACATTACCCAAAACCATGAACAGGAAAATTGATGAAAATTTGTGTGATGAACAGTTACAAATGCCACTGCCTGCAGATTGTACAAGACATGCATGTGTTAAGCCTGATAAGACCAGGCTGACAAACTTCCTGAAAGCTTTGAGCGATGTACCTTCAAAACTAGCTATTCTGTCACTTTTTCCAGAATATTCAGACATATATGTTCCAACAGTACTATAAGGTAATTTTCCTACACCACTTCCCGAACTTAAGAGAGAGAAAGCCATGAAAATGATCTTGATAATTAACTGAAAGAGTGCGAAAATGTTAAAATAGAACTTTCCAGGGAACAAAGTTAAGTTAGTTGATTCAGCTTCTCTTGACCAGGTAATTAGTAGAGAGAGGCATCGTTATAGAGCTGGTCGCATAAAATCTTCAAGAATTAAGGCAGCTTGTTGCAATATTTCATCCCATTAAAGAAGATTTGAAATCAAAGCAACTAAGTGGGGATGAAATGGCAAATGACATATTCCTGGGGAAAAAATTGGCATGCCATCAAAATGTCAGATTTGAAAATTGTGGAATCTTTCTTTCGATTGATCATCTATACATAGGTTCCTCTCCAGATGGTATGCTCTCGTGTGACTGCAGTGGGCAAAAGAAATGAAAATCTTGGCGAAATAAATGACCACAAATTTTATTTGAAGAACGACCTCAATGAAAGCTTTAAACTGGACACTAACCATCCATATTACTTCCAAGTTCAAACTCAGTTGGCGGTATGTGGAATGGAAATTGGTTATTTAGTGGTATGAACTGGAAAAGTCCTTCATATTGAGACAATATCTTTTGATGAAGTTCTATGGAAATTAATGTGTCTCAAGGATGACCATATTTTTAAAAATACTGTATTACTTGAACGAGTGGGGAAGTTTTTCACAAGATAGGTAACAGGAATTTTATCAGAAATAACAAACAAACAGTGCATGAAAGATGGTTCGGATGGTAAACTGGCTTCAGACCAAAACACAATTAGCAGCATGGAGAGAAAAGCTGTGTGGTGTTATTTTAAGGACAAAGAATATTAGCAGATGATAGGATGTGATAATAATTTGTGTGTAATTCAGTGGTTTCTTAAAGATTGTTTAAACACAAAGATCGTACTCTGAGAGAAATGGTACTCTTCTGATTTTCAGGAAAAACTGTGTGAAAATAAGTTGACCATAGAATAAATCCAATTTATATTGAACTGTTGTATTGTATGTGTATTTGTCCAAGGTTTCCTGCAATCAGTTTGCTTTTGTACAGTTTTGTTTCTGTCCTCAGTGGTATAGATATTGTCTAATCCAAGTACTGATTCATTTATTCATACTGCAACAATGTAATTTGCATATATTAGAGTTTTCATTGATGCTGCAATCAAGGTATTGTATATTAATAATGTGTCATTTGCAAAGTTTCAAAATTTAATTTACGATGAAAATTTTAATAAGGATACAGTATAGAATAATCAGCTACAAGTTGTATTCTTTCCTTTCAATAAGATTGTTTTATTTACATGCTTACATAAATATGTGTATGTAGCATGTGGTAAGTATAATACATCAGTTCTCACTGTACTTGTCTCATGCATAAAACTTCATCTCTCATCTTGTATATGTTATACGCTCTGTGATCTCGTCTACATGAAATGATGCAATAAAATAAATGATTTAGACATATTCCACCACATTTGCTTTAATTGTTTAATTAAATGGCATAACAGTCATAAAAGTTCGTTAGACCACGACATACTAGCACAATTGTGTTCAATAACACTCCACCTTCCCCCTGTAAAAAGTCATGCGGCACTTTTGATGCAAGAATTTAAAATTTCTGCCTGATTAGTCCGATAACTCTCTCAAAATGAATGCGACTGTTTGCAATTCTAAGAGGTTTTCAATGCCAACTGCACCAAGCTCTGCTCTGCCTCTTGTAACTGCAGAAATGTAAACCTGTGCACACATTGTGACAACACTATCACTTATATCAAAGCCTCTGTCTGCAAAGACCACATCTCCTGGGAGAAGTTTATTTAGTAGTCCACAACTTTTTGCAATATGTTTGTCAGTAGCACGACCACCATAACCATTTGAAATGAAGGATGTTACTCCTTGAGTGGTTATCCCTATTAAATACTTTTCTGTGTTACTGTGTAAGCATCCTAATCTCAAATTTATGTCGACCATATTTCACCACGGGCTCTTAAATTTGATGGACGTTCAATAAACAGTTCGAAGCAGTTTATGATCACTGCAACAAATGTTCCAAAGTGTTCCATAAAGCACATAGGCATTGTTTTCTGAAGTTGGTCTCTTTCTGGCCAGTGAATGAGTGGATCTAGAGCCACATTCAGTTTTTTCCAACACATTTGAAATTGTGCGTGACACTGTTGTATGTGAGATTCCAGATCTGTCTGCTAGATTAAGGTTTGAAGCACTGAGCCTTAATGTCATCAATACAAAAATTAACTGTTGAAAATTGCTAAGAACACATTTGTGGTGCAGAGTAATATCAGGTTCTACATAATCATGCAATGCAATCAGCGCCTGAACATTTGGAAGGCCTGTGTAGTTCTTTACCTTTTCATCATCATTTGAAAAAAAAAGCCATTTCAAATTTTATGTCATTTAATTTTTTATTCAGCATGTACTACTCTGTCTGTATACATGAAAGTTCTACTTCAATTGCACTTACCAAATTTTTATATGCTGAAGTGCTGCTCTCTACCTCCATAGGGTCTGGACACATGTCTACTTTCTAGAAATCCAGTAAAGCTATATGTGGGTCCAGTTTTGCTTTCTTGCCTGATCTCTGGACTGACCGATCATATTTGGACTTAACTTTGGGGACAATAAGGTTGACCTGTAGTCCATTTTCACTGTTGGTGCCTAATCTGGATTTAAGTGATCATACAATTGTTGCAGATTTATCTGAAAATATGCCATTGATAAAATGAATAAATTAGTTGCAAAATTATATTTGAATATATTGTACCTATGAGAATGCCATCAATGTGCATGTGATTGCTAGAAAAAAAAATTATTCATCTGCACCTTAACATACACATTTGATAATTGATTAAATACTTAGCAAAGTTTGTGTGTGTATACAGTAAACTAGCAAGTGTATGTCCCGTCTGTATTAATGTGTAACACATGTATGTTCTTTCTGTATTGGTGCTTTATGTGTGTACGTGTTGTTATACAAGAGTTCTTTTGTGTGTGGTTTCTACATGTGAGTTGAGTGGACACTAGTACATCTCTGTGTGTTTTCTGTAATACATTTCACGCAAGCCATGCTCTGAAAAACTCACTGTGTTGTAAACAATACTGAAATTGACACATTAGATTAGAAATGTCATGGCGGGTGATGTGGGTCACTATGTACTTTTCTATAGATTTAATGGCGTAGTTTCACTTTCAATTTAAGATGAAACAATTACAATGTGTACAAAAATGTTTCTCTTTAAAGAAACAATGCATACAGCATATAAAAAGTCTACACCAAATATAAATGAAAAGGCATCAGAACTTACCAATGAAATGATCTGAACAGATCCGTATGGCGTCAAATCTTGCAGGCTTATTTATATCTTTTCGAGCTGTGTTTGACAGCAGTTTGACATGCCGGGCTTGAGATAATTACTTTATCCGATCACCCTGATGAAAAAAAAGCTCAGGGAGTCAAGTTTAAGTAGTCCGCATCGGCCGTAAATATTTCTAACACTGGTGGAATGTTTCTACTTCTGGTTGCACTTCAATTGTTGATTGCCGCTTCCGCACCTGCTGTGGCAAAACGGCTGCGATAGGTGCCGTTGGGACAGTTACTGGAATGGCGCTGAATAAAGCAACAGGAAAGCAAGAGAAAAAAAAAAGGATGGGGTCTTAGATTGACTCCAAAATACATGCAAATAGGATCGGATATCCGACTAAGTAAGGTTTAACGAGAACTACAAAGATTACCGCTGCCTAACTTAGATTTCTTCGAACAGTCACAACGATGATATATAAAACATTTCAGAGGTGTTTTTATGCAAGATAATTTAACATATAGTTCACAAATATGCGACCAAAGATGAAGCCGCTGATCTTATGACTCACCCCGAAGTCGGTCCTCACGACGTTGCTGTATCTCAAAATCAGTATGGACAGTTAAAACTAAGTAATATCAGATGGACCGATTTCGTCACTCGAATAGTTCGATTAACCACAGGTAATCTTCCTGTGAAAATAATGAAGATGGTAAACATAAAGACTCAAACGTGTGACTTTGCAAACATTACATAATGAAATCACAGCCTTAAAAGACAGCTGAGTTTCAACGTTGGCGACAGAGTGAACTCAGCACCAACAACAAAAATTTGTAATTATGCGTTCCGCGACACCAACGAGACGACGCAGCCAAAAAAGAAATACATGGGCGAATCAGCGGCAAGAACCGACAATAAAATTGTTACACGTAAAAACTAATACAAAGAACATGTATAATTTTTTACTTGATTGCATGATAATTTTCATGATTTTGACAGGATTGCTAACAATCTTTTTTGTGGGGGGAACTCTCGGTAATCAGTGATAAACTTGTCAATATCAACTGTCAACATGGTAATCTTCTTAGTGTTACAAATTAAATCACAACAATGTGAGTAGATTTAAATGCAATGCAATTAGATCTGACCAAACTTACAAAATTAATACCGGATATCAGCACCACAATATAGATTATGAGCACTATCACCGCCCAAGCAGTCTATGCAAATACTTATGGATCATCTACACGGACCAAGATGATTAATACAATCAGAATATATGGCCACGATCACCAATATATACAGACTTTGGATTTCCAGTGGGGCAAAATTCAGCATTTTTCCAACAAATGTATGGAAACATTCCAATGACAAATTGTCCGGAGTCGTTTCACTGTTTATCAACAGCGACGTTGAGGAAGTATGTATGCTAGATCCGGAAGATAAAACTCTCAACTCAATTCAGTATTGGTGGTGTATCGAGTTTGTACTTAAAGTCCTTCAATTGATACAATACAGTACATTAACCTTCAGTGCACAATAATACCGTCAAAGTAAAATCAGCGACGCTGCAACACAGCTACGTACTGAAACAGACGAACACACATTTCCGCTAAATAAACATAAATATGCTAGTGGCGTATTTGCCATCACATTTGAAATTGCAGCAGCACTCACCGTTGGACATGGTGTTACATGAATCGCTACAGCATCGTTAATCGTTGGAGCTCCCGTTGTAATTGCCATTAGTACATTGCCGAATATTCGGTAAGTGCTGCTGGAAGAGAATCAGTACGATTTCATATCAAAATAAATAAACGCACAGGAATAGTAACAGCGGCTTAAAACTGTCTAACAAGAATGACAAAATTATATTCATCCACACTTGATGAGTCTACGATAACCGCAGATGAATTAAGTCTTGTCATGACTGTGTTATGACTGTATGGTCACAAACTTAAGCAACAGAAAAGAAGCAAAACCAACACGTTTTGTAAAACTTAACAAACAGTTTAATTATTAAAGTAATAAATGAACAATGTGAGAGGAACTTGCAGTATAATGAAGTGAATCCAAATAAGCCCCTAGAAAGGTCTATGAAAGTCCTATATAATCTCAATACCGGAAATGTACTGGTCCTCCAAGAACCGTGACGTCATCAAAAATGCCTTCGAATAATTTATAATATTTCTAGAATAATATTATCGTTCAAAATAATGAACACATTCTATCACCACTGAATAGTAATTAAAAATATTTTTCTTCTCTAAGTACAAAATAAAATACGTCTGCAGACTTACAAGAGGATCACTAAAAGTGTGAATAATCGGAATGAAGCTGAATGCTTAATTGTCTCCTCATACGCACCGTATATTGGGGCTGTACTTCGCAATATACCCAATGTGACAACACACACTATTGATTTTCGACAAATTAACTATATTCGCATGACCTCACGCAACCAATGGGAATCCACAGAATTATTCTGGAAACATCGATATCCCATCGGCCACTGAGAAAATACTCCATGGGCGCCATTTTAAGTCTTATTATTACGACTATTATTGTTTATTGTCAACATGTATGCAAACATCTATTTATAGATCCTACGTAATTCACGTTTTTAATAGAGCCGAACTACGTACACAATTTACGATAATGAATAAAAGTATGAAAATTAAATAAAATCATATACCAGAAGTTACAGAAAATATAGGTATACATAACAACATAAATTGATAATTTTCATGTGATCAGCAAACAAATTTAAATGAAGACCAAATACTGATCAAATTAAGATGCAATAATGACCACCGAGACAAAACTGGCAATCGTACCTATTTATGACTCTGTTGCTGGAAGTTATAAATCTGGATCCACAATTACATTTCAAGCCGTTCAAGAATATATTTTGTATAGTTTCAGGCCGAACCTGTCTCCGGGTGACCTAATACTAGTAGTGTCAACTATTCCTATTTATTTATGATGTCCTGGTAATATTTTACAAAGAATGCGACTTAGTATAACAGATCAAGATGGGCTTTTGCTTAATTTAGATTGAGAAACGTTTACGTTAGGTATATAATTTATATAAACGATCTGTCCACTTTAATCACCAATGATAAATCACTGGGTGACTGCAAATTTACAACAACAAAAACTTTGATTTGCAGATAAATAAAAAGTCCCATGTATTGTAGCTTGACAGAATAATATTTATATCATTCAGACTTATCGCGATAGATTCATCCACCACAGATTTATCTGGAAGTCCATGTATCTGTCGCATCGCAAGATGTCGTAGATTTATCAGGAATGTCAGCTGCAAAAAGTTTTTGCAATTGTTTTGATCCCTGTTGTGATTAACTTTTCTTACTTTCGTATTCATACGACAGCGCTAATCTAACACTTTCAATCGCGTTCGCCAAAGGGACAAAGGTGACGATGTCACCGGCTACCAACGTCGCTAACGAATGTCATACGCGCCTGCAGCAAAATTATAAATCTATATTCGGACGGAAGTGTAAATATGCCTGATTTTTGGGGGATTATAATTCCTCATAATCGTCGCTGATTTTATTGGCTTCTAAATCCTGCATTAGTTCTTTTTCACGCGTTATGTTGCAGTTCTTCAATCGCACCAATTATTGCATCAATGTTTTCTTGATTCATCGTTATAATAAAATTAATTGTTTAATATATTGGTTAGTTTAGTTAGTAATGTGTTATTTTTGTGTTAATTAAACCGATCATTCCCATTTTATTTTTATTTTTGTCTTGCTCAATTTTCTAAGAGACATTGAAAGGTCGTCTGAAATCGTATTTTTTTTAAAACTTTCAGCGGAGTACTGCGTTGGTCTGACGGGTTATTTTATGTTTTTCTTTTGTTTGTTTCTTTATTAGTTTGTTTTAGCGGATGCGGGTCGGTATTTAACTTAAACCCATCACCGCTGGTGGCAGCACAAACTTGGTCGCAACGAGCAGGCTCGTAAAGAACTTATTCGTCGCATTGTTAATTAAATTTAACTCGCTCGTCTGGAATTTGATCTCGTTGTTGATGTCGGTGCTGTTGTTGTACCTCGCTGTAAAAACATTTTTTTTTTTTTGATTGTTCTACTTCGGCGTTCAACCCAGCAGCATGTTCATCTAATCGCTTATGTTCACGCTTAAGTCGCCCTTCATCACTGCGATAATATTTTTCCTTTTTTCTCGCACCAGATTCAAAATGTCGTTTTCAGTATTGATCACAATGTTGCTCGCATTCCTTAAACAACTCGGTATCTATGTCACCATCATTTATCACGGGCAGACGGCGGAATTACAGGCTTATCTATCGTGAGAACTCAGTTTGTTCAGTGCTGCATCGTACAATAATTCCAATTGTTCGGAAATGACTGAATTTTCTGCAGTCAGATTGGATATTAACTGTCATGTGATACTGTTCAAGAACTTTTTATACATCATTAAAATTCTGCGGACTATGTTTGGTTCCCCACTTTTCAGGTAATTTTATGTGACGCATTATCTATTCCAACACCTTACACCATAATAATAATAAGAACAACAAGCTCCACTCGCCCACCACCCACCCCCGTGATTTCCAACCCAAATTTGCAACCCACTGATTAAAATCTTACATTAGAAGTTAACAATGTCATTGCACAGTCATTCCTGCAGTCTAATATTCATCCCTTTCGCCAAAGAAAGCAATGACAGACAATAAGACCCAATATTCAGAAATGATTGCATTTTGCTTCGACAATATGTTTCACCGGCTGTTCTTAAAGGTCAGGGTCATATGTCGAGCAAGGGATCTCACTAAAATTGAACACGATTTTGCTTCTGAATATCGAAATGCGTAATAAAAAAAAGAACAACGAATGCTAAACAATACGCGCCATAAGCAAGCGTAATGTTAGAAAGGAATAGTATGGTTTAAACAGCATGAAACGTTTTTTTAAAAAAATTAAAATAATGGTTATAACAGGCTCGTTAGATCACTGGCATGACCCGCTCTTACACTTTACCCTTTATTATTATATAAAGTATCGACTACTCTTGGCTAGCAAAGATCGGGCTATGTATTCTTTCGCAGTAAAGAGGCTAACGAAAAACAAATTAGACCAACCTAAAAGTGGATGCTTTGTTGATGAAATCTGCTACTATGATGGTAGAAAGGAAGTAAATTGGACTTATTAGAATTAAATGATAAGGTTTGGGTATTTATCAGCGTATAAAATTTACCAAATCATTTTCAAAGAGTTAACATGGAGTATTTCGGACTTTACTTGCTTTGTGAGTCATTAGGTCAAATTTGTACATTAATAAATACCCAACCATGATCATTTAATCCTAAATTACAGAAAATTTTCACGGTAAATTATTAACAATAATTCATCATCATCATCATCGGTCCCGTAGTCTGGTAGACCGTTGGGGTACCACACAAGACCGAACAATCATCTTTCTCCATTCCTCTCGATTTGCCGTCTTTCTCATTGAGTCGCTCAATGTCAAGCCTGTCCACTCTCGAATGTTGTCTTCCCACCTCTTTCTCTGCCTGCCTCTCTTTCTTCTTCCTTGTACAGTGCCATACAGGATTGTCTTGGTAAGTCCGGATGATCGTGAGACATGCGCATATCACTGCAGTTTACGTTTTGTCACTGTGCTCAGGTCTTCGTGAGGCCCAATGGCTTGTCTGATCCTTTGCCGTATTTCTTCATTGGTGACACGGTCTTTGTATGAGACGCCGAGGATCTTTCGGAAGCATCTCATCTCTGTGGCTTGTATCCTTTTCTCTAAGTCAGCTGTTATGGTCCATGATTCACAGACGTGGAGAAATATGGAGATAACCAGTGAGTGAATCAGTCTGACCTTTGAAATGAGTGCGATGTTCTTGTCTTTCCAGATGGGCTTCAGTTTTGTCAGTGCTGCTGTTGTCTGCGCAATCCTGGAGAGTACTTCAGGCTTTGATCCTTCATCTGTTACAATTCCCCCCAAATACTTGAAGCTGTGGACTGTTTCTAGCTTCGTACCTTGGACCCTGATGTCAGTACTGATTCCCTTGGTGTTGTTGGTCATCAGTTTGGTCTTCTCTGCACTGATTTCTATGCCGTAGGCTGCAGAGGTTTTGTCGAGGCTCTCTACTAAGCTAGCTCTTTCTTGTTCATGTCCTGCTAGTCCATCAATGTCATCGGCAAAACGTAAGTTGGAGATTGTTCTGCCTCCGATGCTGACTGTCCCTTCATGCTTTTCAAGCGCGTCAGCCATGATTCTCTCCAGAAAGATGTTGAATAGTGTGGGAGAGAGCAGACAGCCTTGTCTGACTCCGACTATCATTCTGAACCAGTCCCCTATGCTGCCGTTGAAGTATACTGCACTGGTGGCCTTGTCATACAGGTACTCTATTACTGTGATGAGGTTGGCATTGATGTTGTACAGTCTCATGGTCGCCCACAAGGCTGCATGCCATACTCTGTCAAATGCCTTCTTGAAATCCACGAAGACGTGGTACAGATCTTGCTGGTGTTGGAGGTACTTCTCACACAATATCCTGAGGTTGAAGATCTGCTCTGTTGTGCTGCGCCCTGCTCTGACACCTGCCTGCTCCTCGGCAATGATCTTTTCAGCCTGTGGCTTTAGTCTGTTTAGCAGTATCCTCAACATGACTTTGCTTGGATGGCTTATAAGACTGATTGTACGGTGGTTTTGACACTGTTGTAAATTGCCTTTCTTGGGGAGGGTGATGATCAGTGATTGTGTCCACAGCGATGGCCATTCTCCTGTTAGCCAGATCTTGTTGCATATGTTTGTGAGGGCGCTAATCATTGCTTCTCCCCCTGCTTGGACCAGTTCTGCTGGGATGTTGTCCACTCCTGCCGACTTCCTCTTTTTCAACGATCTCACTGCTGTTTCTACTTCATCGCGTAGGATAGGGTGGCTGTCATTGTTAGTTGCTGGAGGAACGTTCAGTACCTCTGGATCTATTATGGGTTGGCATTTGTAAAGTTCTGTGCAGTACTCTGTCCATCTTTTCAGAATGTCTTTTTCTTCTGTAAGGCAGTTTCCGGCTTTGTCCTGTAAGGAGGTAACTCGCCGTTGTTTTGTGCTTGTTAGATCTTTGACCAGCTGGTACGCTTTCTTGCTGTTGTTCCTTTTCAAGTTTCCCTCAATGTCTTTGGACTGTTCTTCTATCCATTTCTCTTTTGCTTTTTTCATGCTTTTCTTGACTTCCCGGTTGACTGCCTTATACTGCTTTGCCCCTTCTGTATCCTTCTTCTTGCAAGAAGAATAATTATGATTACAATAATTTTTTGTATTTTCGAATTTCAAAGTCACATCAATAGTTCCTGAGCATATTGATGCCCAAACAATCTTTTGCCGTGTGCGCTCAGCAATTGCTTGTTCATGATGCATTTCAGCGTGCCCAAGACACAGTTTCATTATATATTTTTCCATCATCGCTTATGCCACCACAAAAATCCTTTGCCTGGATCAGCTTACAACAGCCCTGGCCAGGTTAAAGGACCCCGTGTGCAAATGTGCGTAAATGCAGTTGCGATTTCGGTTGCTGTTTTTATCGTTAGTGGTTCTGCTTCTGTGTAACTGCGTGCAACATCAACGACAGATAACGCATACTTGTATCTGCGTCCATGTATATCATCGTGCGGCGGAAACAAACGATCTGCCTGATGAACTTCACTGGGAGTTTTAACATCAAACCATGCACGTTGAATATTGCCTCTTTGGCCAAACACGATTGTGCAACTCTTATTTACGTGTACCGCGTTTGCTAATTTGTCGAGCGGTGGAGTATCTTACCAGTAGCGATCGGGACTACAATAAATCGATCCCATTATAATTTGCCACCTACCAACATTGTACCTTTAATGGCTGTTGTAATCAACTATTGTGTGAGTTTTTCTCTTAAATTTGCATTATTCTTATTGTTTTAAAATGTGTATCAAATTAACATCGGCGATAGATCTTTGCTGTAAAGTTTTATTATTATTATATGCAACATCGTGATGATAGCACGGATCATCGGTTTGATTAATTGGATGCCCCATTTGTGGCTTTTGTTGCTGATCCAATCTGATATCAAATCGTGTTCCTGGATTGCAATATATTCTGGAAGGTGCTTTCCGCTAGGATATTTCGCTCATTGTGTCTGTACTAAATTACCAAGCGACAAACCAGTATCACCACCATTTACCTTATTGATCAATTTATATTTTTGATACACACAGGAGATTCAATAATCAAATCTTTAACAACCATCATTTAAGGCCGTTATCGAACCATATATATTTCCGTGAATAGGTTATTTATAATGATATAAATGTGTGGCATAATGAATAATTTCCTCAACGTCTGAATGGCTAGAGTCCCGACAACGACCGCTTAAGTGAAAAATAGGACACACTCCCTCCGTAAGCATTTTTACCAAAGAAGTGAGTTTGTATTGATATTTTATGTTTTTATATTTTTCCATAGTTTGAATGAGCAGTTCACCTACAAGTACCGCTGAAGTGAGACTAAAACCACTCTCACTTTGTGGGCCCTTCTCAGTGAAGAAGCAGCAGGCAGGGTGAACCCTACAAATTGGTTTCGAGCAAGTTTTTCATAAAATAAAGGTTCCTACAGAGGCTGAAAAATAAGGTCAATATACGCTAAACCGAACCTCCTAACTTTTATTATTACCGTATAGTTTGAAAAACGAATAATAAATCGTTTGGGTTAGCTCATTTTTGTTATTTTATTTTTGATTTTTTGTTTTTTATGTTATAATGCGTTTAGTTTACTCGGCGGGTCACTTAATTTTTTTCGTTCACCCTGCCTGCTGCTGTAAATTAAATAGTCAGTATAAATATTATTAATATGGTTGTCATCGAAGAACCTCATTCAGCTAAATTAGCACGAGAACGACTAGAAGCAATTAGAAAATATTTACCTGTTCGTGATGCTGTCAAGCAACAATTACAAGAACGTCAGGAATCTCATGTTGAATTTGAAGAGGATACAAAACAATTATTTAAACCTATTACAGAGACAACTAAACCTCTTCTTCCTGTTTTAGAGAAAACTGCTGAAGCAACTGGAAAAATAGCGGAAAGAACAAAACAGACAAAAAGAATTTTACGTGGACTTCCAGTTGAAATAGCTGCTGCTCAGCCACCGAGGGATATACCAGAATTAATTGAAGGTGATTCGAGTATTCCCCCTGTTAAACCAAAAACATCAAGAAAAAAATATGAAAAAAAGCAAGTAACCAAACTTTCCGCAGCGGGTCTTATATTCGCTAGTAATGATCCTATTGGAGTCGCTGCTACAGGATATGCTTTTCGTGATCTTTTTTTAGATCCGAATACTCCTGATATTTCAAGAAATAAATGGAATTCTTTTATATTTAGAAACGTTAACAAAATAACCAAAATTACCAGTAAACATCGAGATAATTTTAAAAAATTTGAGGATGATGTTAAAAAACATGAAAGGGACTTTATTCGTAAAGGTATCGAGGATATTGAACAGAGAGGAATATTGGAAGAAAAATTAAAAGAAATAGAAGAAGAAAGAGAAGAAAGAGAAAAATATTATGAAGAACAACAATCATCATCACCACCACGTGTACAAACTCCACCACCATCACCACCACTACCACAACAATCATCATTATCATTACCACCACCACAACAACCAACACCAGAGGAAGCAGCAAAAGGACGAAAAGTAAAAGGATCAAAATATTGGTCGCCAGCCTCACAGAAAATTCTTGAAGAACAACAATCATCTCCATTACCACCGTCATCAGAGGAAAAAGCAAAAAAACAAAGAGATATGAAAATAGCAATTGAATTTTATAGGGAAGGATTAAAAAGAAGTCTGAGGAAAACGAATACCGAAATGGAGGATCTGATGCTACAAATTTTACTAGAAAAAAAGGACAAAAGTAAAATAACCTTTTTAAAAGAAAGAATAAAAGAATTAACAGAACAAAAAAAACTTATAGAATCAGGTATAAAAGAATCTTATGATAAGGGCAAAGAACCTTCTACTGGAAGTGGTCTCTCTACTGGAGGTGATTTTACTCTATGTCCAAATAACGTTATCTCTGATGTTGAACGACTAGAAATCCTCATCGGAGGAAAACGAGCTGGTAATAATTCTCCAGAAATAATTAATGAGGCGGCTGATATTTGTAGACGATTATTTACTGGCGGTATCATGGACGTTGATGTTTATCAGTCTCTTATTAATGAAATTGCCGATGACTACTACAGTGACTAAGTACGTAATTAAATACAATTACTATAATAAAATGATCGTACATAGTACTCAACGTGGACCAACTATGGTCAGGGTAATAAACTCACGATTACCAGTGTACAAAACAACCTACGGAGATGGACTAGGTGATGTTGTTCAGGGTCTATTTAGAAGGATAGCCCCAAAAGCAATACCGATCGCAAAGCAACTGGGAATGAAAGCTATTGATGTTGTTCGTGAAAAAGGTATTGGTGCTATGGGTAATCTCGCTGGTAAAGCATTTTCAGCGATTAAAGATAGACTAGCACGATTAATACGACGAAAACCTCAACCTGTAAAATTACCTAGTACTGAAGTAATGCCTGCAAATGTCAGTAAAATAATAAATCAAATTGCTAATCAAAAGCTATCAGAGTTGGCTGATGTACCAATGTCAGAAAAAGAAAAAAATATAACCGCTAGTCTGATAGCAGGAAGTGGTCTCACTTCCCGAAGTGGTCTTCGTTTTAGACGATAATAATTATAATAAAGATGTTCAAGCGAATATCTGATCCCACATTTGACATGGACGCACCAGTACTTAAAGATGAGTCTATGCGTGATTATCAATATTATTCTTATGACGCTCGAATTCCAGATCAGCGTGGACGAATTGAACTACAAGTTCAGGATACAAGTAGGTATTTCTTACCCGCTGAGGCTTTTATTGAAGTAGAAGGTGAAATTTTAAATAACGCTAATCCTGCAGCACCAGTAGCATATGGAGACGATGTTAGTGTCGGTTTTGTTAATAATGGTATTATGGCGTTATTTGATAGCGCTACGTATATGATTGATGGTAAAAATATTGAATCAATTCAGAAGGACGTTGATGTTGCTACAACGATATTAGGCCTTGCAAGATACAGCGACGATTATTCAAGATCGGCTGGCCCGTCAATGATGTTTGTAAAGGACGCTTCTGATTCTCCAGAGTATCGACAATATGAAATAGGACGACCAAGAAATTTTGCTAGAAACGCCGATGTGGATGTACAAAGTATGATTATTAATGTAGATCCAGATTTTAATTTAGGATTTAGATCACGTCGAGCAATGTTGCGTGGTGGAAGAAGAGCATTTTCATGTGCGATTCCACTATCACATATATTTGGATTTTGCAGAAATGTCAGAAAAGTCATTTTTGGAGCTAAGCACACAGTTGTACTTGTACGAAAAGCAACCGACGATGATGCAATCTGGCGACTCACTGGTGATGTTGGTAGAGTAATTCTGACAAAACTTTCATTCTGGATGCCGGTGATGACTCCAACAATACCTAAAGAAGAACATCTACTTTCTTTTATGAATCAAGGTGGTAAATCAGCATTATCGTGGTTAACAATGACCACAGATGCTATCCAGAGTAATATTAATGGTTTATTTACATGGCAAATAGCTTCTCAGCAAGGTGTTTCTGCACCACGACATATATTTATTGCATTTCAAGATGCTGAACGGGTAAATAATCAAACACGTAGTATTATGATATTTGACAATCTTGGTGTTTCCGAAGTTTCTTTAAGAATAAATGGACATCAAGAACCATCCGAGGATATATTACTGAATTTTGAACAAAATCATGTAGCACGTGTATATCATCGTCTAATGACGTTCATGGGTCGTGATCAAAATATTGATACTGGTTTACAAATATCACAATTAGATTTTACAACCTTATATCCGATTTATTACTTTTCGCTCGAACATTTAGATTTAGCCAGACAGTCAGTAGTCGATATACATTTTCGAGCTCGTGTGACGCGAGGAGCTATTGCCAATTACAGAGCAATTGCTGTCATACTCAGTGATAAATCGATGTTACTTGAAGGTGTTGGTGGACGAATGCGAGTAGTTGATGCTCCAGTAGAAAACATGTAATTAGATCGTTTATGAATATTATAATGTCGTATAATCACGTTAGTGTTAGTCTGACTCCTGGTCAGATTAAAAGGATACAATCAGCATCAAAAATAACTGTGGATTAAAAATATTGCTAAAGAAAGATCAGATGAGCGGTTCAAATAAATTATCTCTTACAGAACGTCAGCTCGGGCATTTCAATGAAGCCAAAAAATCAAATAAAGGTATAAAACTTAATCTTTCTGCGGGTGCCATTAAAGATATCATTAAGACGGGTGGTATATTTCCACTTCTTGCTGCCATACCAGCATTAATAGCCGCTGCAGCCCCAGCTGTTGCAAAAGCAGCTGCATTAGGCGCTGTTGGAACTGCTGCTGGAATGGCATTAAAGAAAGCAACAGGAAAGGGAATTAAAAAAAGGGAAGGGGTCTAAGATTACCAGGGACTCCACATTCATGGTACGGAAAAGGCCTAAGATTACCAGGGACAGTTTACTGATATCTCCTATGTCCAATTTTGATTTACTAGATGCTGCTAAAAAATTAAAAATAAAAAATTTTAGAGGAGTTTTCATGCGTGATCAATTACCAAAACAACCAAACAATATTGAAACCGGTATTATTAATCTCGATGAAAATTCTGGTCCAGGCACGCATTGGGTCGCTTATGCAATAGATCCACGTGGAATTATTTATTTTGATTCATATGGACTAGCTCCACCAAAAGAATTCTTAAAGTATATTAGCGGCTATCAAAGTACTCCAATATGGTATTCAACGTTACCAACACAAACATTAACTGATCCACCAATATGTGGTCGAGAAGTACTTAACGTACTTGATGCTATATCAAAATCAACAAAACCACCCCACAAAGTTGTACATGAATATACTACGACGTCACATTTAAACAGACATTAGTAAATATAATGGTAGATATTTATGGAAGATCTTCTCGTGGTAAAGGTCATCAGCAAGCTGATTTATCTAAATACGCAACTCTCGATCAGCTCAGAAATGAAATTGATGATTTATTAAACATAACCAGTGTGGATCAAAACGAAGTAGTTGTTTTTCAGGATAAAGAAGGACGATTAAAAACTAGTAATATACAACTACCAGATGTAATTATACGAGTTCCTAATGCGGTTGTTAATAATATAGTTACTTTTACTGATCAGGGTAAAATACAAGATTCCGGTACGTCAGTCAGCGATTATATTAAGAAAGCTGGTGATTCATTTACAGGTTCAATTATTATGAATCAAAATAAAATTACAGGTCTTGGAAACCCAATCGCAGATGCGGACGCCGCAACAAAGAAATATGTCGACGATCAAGAATCTAAATACGTATTGACCAACGGCGGTATAATGCGTGCATTTCTTAATATGAATAATAATGGTATTAATAATCTTAGAACACCAGAATATGATTTTGATGCTGCTACGAAAAAGTATGTTGATGATAAGGAAATTCCTATAACAACTTCGCTAGCTACAATCAATAATGAAATGACTACACTTAGTGCTACTTTTTCCAAACATGTAGAAACGTTCTTAAATTTTCGTAGAAATGTAAACAAACCCATTAAAGAATTTTTTGGGGAACAACCAACCGTTGAAATAAAACTAGCTGACGTTAACACGAAACTCAACGACATTGTCAGTGGAATACCTAATATTGTTCAAAAACTAATCTGATTAAAATTCCACACGGACAAATTAAAAATATCGTGTACACAGTAGCATCAGGATCATCAACATGGACACCACAAAATAATACACTCGAACATACCGCAGAAGTAACTGGGTTATACAGGTTATCTATATACGGTTCGGAAATTACTGCGGCAACTTCATTATCACCGAATGTATATCATAATCCTCTATTGGTGATGCTAACCAAGAACATCAAAGAAATCTTTACGCTGATATCAACAGAAATGCCTCCGAGACGTTACTGGTGGTGCCTAGAATTCGTAACTGAAACTTAATTAAATGACGTTGTTAGTATAATGGATCAACCTCAGTCTCGCATCGACGTTCAAAGTTACAGATGCAATCAAGTATGTGAGCGTCTGACTAAACTAAATAATTTTATTGATTATTATAACACGAAAATAAAAAATACAAAAGGCGTATAGTTGTTATTGATGTAGTTGTTTACTCGGTTTCTGCTGTTATTGCTGGAACAGGATTATTATTATCAACATTGACGATGACAGCACCTACTGTTATAACCATTATTGTTTCAGCATCAACGACTATTGCTGGAGTTCTCGGTATTATAGCCAAAAAGATAGATACTTGTACAAATGCTAAATTGCACGATTATATGATTAAATTACATACAGTGGCAGATGCATTTTCTAAACTATCTTTGTACGTTTCTTCGTGTGTCAGTGATGGTGAAATATCCGATACTGAATTTGCTATGATTATGAAAACCTTTGATGATGCTTTTAAGGTGATCGCTAATGATTTTAATGAATTAAATAATAATGATAATAATAATGACAGACAGGGAGTTACTTCAGCAGATCGTCACTAATACGACTCCGTCAAAAACCACTATGATATCGTTAAGTTCGACCAATCCTGAATTTAGTGTCAATTTTCAAACATCAATTCCTGCAAAGGAAATAGCATTAGCACAATTGCGAGTTTATTATAGCTGGCCAAATATTAGATCAAAACCATTTGGTGGACTACAGCCAAATAATTCATTAGTATTCGCTAATAAGAATAAGCCTGATGGAACCCCTGATTGGCAAGTAGTTGCTATTCCAACGGGCAGTTATCAAATAGAACAGATTAATGATGAGCTCCAGCGCAGAATTAAATCTATTACAGGGAAAGAATCTAAAATAGCAATTACTGTTTATGAACCAACACTATCTGCGGTTATTGAAATAAATTCCCCTGGTTACTCTGTAGATATTTATCAAAGTTCGATTAGATCAGTATTAGGATGGCCTGAAGATCCACCGGTTTATCAAGGACCACCAGAACCACAACGATCTGACTTCGTCATAGATGTTGAAAAATTTATAAAACTTCCAGAATATCGAAAAACTTATCCGTTTATAGAGACTCCGGATGCTTATCGTGGTTATGCACAGTATACTCATTATATAGATTTCGTTCGGGGTAAAGGTACAACAAGAATAGCAACAATTAATGTTGAAGAAATTAACTCAAAATCAAGACCAATTAAATCTGAACATGGACGTATACTTAATGATCTAAGAAATTTATTTTCTAGCATTAGCACTTCCTACAACGATGACTTAAAAAATCAGATAATTGAGACAATACAACATCTGAATCAGGTTGCATCAGATTTAGAATATGTAAATAAGGCTATCGTTGATAGAGAAAAAACATTAAACGTGCCGGCAGATAGATTTCATAGTACTTATATAGTTAATGAAGATGATCCTATTCAGCGAGTAAGCTATAAACGCTTATTTAAAACAGTATTTCTTAAATATTATGGAATCACAGAAGAACAGCTACCAACATTTGTAATTCCTGGATTTAACTCTGAAGAGCTAAAGAAGTCAGTTAATGATCTTATTGATGAACACTTTAAAAGAATATGTGATTCATGGAAAAATTAATACCTACACCAACTATTCTTAAATATAATAATGATCCACATGGTGCCGGACGTCATATCTCACCTGGTATTGTTAATATAACATCTACGATCGCGGTCAATCTGGTATGTGACGTAATTGATGATAGCTATCAAGTAGATCTTTCAAAATCTAACCAGGCACAACAGGGGTATATACTATATACATTTAGTCCTAAAGATCCGCCCGGGTGGTTAATTGTATCTGAGCCAATTAATCCCGTGTACCTGCGAGTTCATAATCCATTTCTGACAAGAATAAATTTAAAACTTACTGACCAGGCAGGAAACATTTTGGATCTAAGACAAGAGTCTCTTAATATTAATTTGTATATACGCTCGTAGAACGTCTGAGTAAATGATCAGGGGTAAAAAAAATAATCTGATGAGTAAATACATGAATAATAATCAATTTCTATGATTAAAGTAATTGTATATATAATAAAGCGAGATAACTCGGCTATCTCTCTCTGCGGAGTAAATTGAACGATTATTTCCCTTACTACTACGTCGTTACCTGTACAAACCCAGTTGTATATATGTGTATAGCGTATTAGTCCGTCTGTCTGTTACCTTAACGAACTATAACTTATACGTGCAAAATTATTTTATGAATTTTGAAAAACTGAAGTACAGTTCTACATTCTATTAGTAATACAAGTTCTGTGAGACAGCACAAATATTATATATATATATATTTAAATTTAACTGTATTATTGATAAGAGAACGATGGCCGAAATGGTAAGACGGTTGGACGTAGATCGAAGCTCTACAGACTCTCGCGTGTTCGAGTCTCCAAAATGCTAAAGATATTATCTTGTATTTGGCGACTGATGCTATTTAATTGGGGGAACCCGGAGCATTTCCTCGAAATCCACAACAGACAAAATACACTCTCCTACCATACACCCTTGAGGGGTGTACCTTTTACACTCCCCGGGGTTTTGTATGGGGGGAGAGTGTACAAAATCTCTTGGACGTAGACAAGATTCCCCCGTCATCACCATTTGTATATATTTCATAACCATACAATCATATATCATTAGGATAAGTTTATGTGTTTGTGCCGTCCATTAGGATAAGTTTAGGATAAGTTTATGTGTTTGTGCCGTCCATTAGGATAAGTTTAGGATAAGTTTAGGATAAGTTTATGTGTTTGTGCCGTCCATTAGGATAAGTTTAGGATAAGTTTATGTGTTGTGTTTGTGTCGTCAATAAAAATTACGGATCACCCTCTGAACTTTCTAGGATGTTGTTTGACAACCTAGGAGTTCATATGGGGGTTGAGTCTGTATAAATGTGTTTCGTCTAATTTCGAATATCCTCTGAGCTTTCTAGGATGTTGTTTGACAACCTAGGAGTTCACATGGGGATGTTTCAAATGCCCCTGAGCTTGCTAGAATGTTGTTTGGCAATCTAGGAGCTCATATGGGGTTGTGTTGTGATTATATGTTTTGTGAATATTTTTTATTTTAAAGAAATATTTATTATATAATGAACCAAGAAAACATTAATGATATTATTTCTGCTATTAAAAAATTAAAACATAACGGAATAAATCTATCTGATAATCTCGATCCTGAAAAAATATTATGTAATTATGAAATATTAAAACAAAGAAAAATTGACAATAAATACACATTACCATCCAATTATAAATTTGTAAAATCAATTTATCAGTCTATGTTAGAATCCTTGGCGGTGGTAAATGACAAACAGGTAAAGCTATTTGCGCCTCTTGCACGTTCGATCGAAAATATTAGATCCGAACTGTCTCGTGAATACGAGAAAAAGAAGATCGTGGATAATCGTGTAATGCAATTAAGAAAAATTATGTTATTTGATTCTGTCAAAAGTGAGAGTGACACTGAGAGTAGCGACGGTGAAGGTACCCATGGTAAAATATAGAGTCGAACTATATACAATTTATTTATTAGGAAGACAGAATTAGATATATTCAAATATTACCCGCTGATCATATGTTTTCGAAAATGCAGATTTGTATATTTTATTTGCGACAAATTGTACTGATTGTGAATGTATGCCAAAATATTTTGCTGCCGCATTAATTGAGGGGAAAGTTATTTCTTGGCCTGTCTGTATATTTATGGATATAACCGACCTTGGGATCTTGGGATATTTTCCAGTATTTCCACGTGCAGCATTCTGACTTTGTGTAATAGCCTGCAGGTTAGATAACCGATTATTTTTGGGATCTCCATCAATGTGATCAACTACAAGTCCATTTTCAACTACTCCATGAAAACATTCAAATACGAATCTACTTGATAAGTATTTTTTCCCTTAGCAACACTAAATCTAAAATAACCAAGATTATCAAGACTACCAACCGATTTCTTTAATATGCAGTGTCTGATTACACCATCTCGTGATGCTTCATAATTTGTATATACTGGATGTTTCACAAATTCGTATTTATTACGAAATGCTTCTTTTCTTAATTCTCTTATAATATCATTGTCGATCATTTCATCATAAGTCTGATTTGTCTGAGTCATTTTATATATATAATATTATTTGTCTAAATCATTGTTTTGAAATCTGGTCAGATAATCTTCTACGGTTTTTATAGGAGATTTACCTGATAATGTCAAAGCATTATTTTTTTTGTCATAATATCGTTTTAATTCTCTATATTTTTTCCGCCACATTTTAGACACAATGGAGTTTTTCCTCTGACTCCAACACCACACTGAATACATGGTATTGGTCCTGTACTTCCATTTTTGATATTTTGCATATGGTAGTAGCAGTATTTATTCACGCACGATTTATTACAAAGAGAAGTATATCCAATTCTGAGCCAAGCACATTTGTTTTTTGTTTCAAGCATTATATATACTAAAATTTTAATTTAAATACTTGTATTAATTATATGAACGAATTATCGGCAATTGAACCTCAGATATCCAGATTTGATCTTGACAGACTATCAGAATATAAATATAGTACTTTGATGCAAGATCTGGCATTAATGGATGAGGATGTAACCGAACGTATTCGTGAAGCCAAGAAGGAATTTCGTGACGATGGCGCTGTTCATGTATGGTCAACATTCAGAGTTGGAAATGTTACTAATATGATGAATGACAAACGGGGAAAAGTAATTATTAATCACCTTGATGATCAAAAATATCTTATTTTAATAAAATTTATTGTAAATGCAGAAGAAGATATTTGGATTATTCGTGATAAGCGCGATCCAGTACGCATACAGTCAGGAAATAATATTGTTCTCTTAAATAATAAATCTAAGCCCGGAATACTGACTGGTATTGATAAGGTATATTATGAATGGAGCTACCCAGTTACTGCAGTCGTATATGCAATATATCCGCTTAATAATAAACCTGACGTCGGGGATCTAAAGCCTATGAAACTGTCAGAGTCAAGAATAAACTGTGTAGCTGAACGAGTTACAGAACATTTTACAAACGCGATACGTGGTAATGGTTTAACAGATTTACGACGTAAAAAAATAAATACTTGGGCAGAATCAGTTAAAGATACCGGAGCGTCTATCAAAGATGTCGCTGAACTAGAAAAGAAATTAAGATTTCCAATAACAGTAAAGACGCTGACGGGAGAGATTTTATATAAACCAAAATACACAAAAATGGAGCTCCAATAGATATTATTGATCATAATTCGCATGCGTGGACCTCAGCAGTAACAATATTTCCACGAGATAGAGCGGTTAAATTTTATGATGGACATATATTTGATTTTATCAAAAATATCAGCAAAAGTGACCCTGTATCCGTTTGGTTATTTCAAAGTTCAGAATATGATCATTACGATCAATTTGTACGGCCTAATGGTGATATTTACCGTATAGAATCTCTTAATGTAGAAATGGAAAATCTTGCGCTGAAATATACTTCAGACGATGTCAAAGTTAGACTATTATTAAATAATTGTTTTACAGTTCCATCTGTAGCGGCTCATTTCGCTCAGGAGAAAAATTTATGGAAACCAACACGATCGGAATTTCTTGAAGACATTCATAAAAGTTGCGTAGAATATGGACACGGAGGATTATGGAATACTAAATATAAGTGTAATGACGTTATATCCGTTGATATGGTAGCGTGTTATCCTGGAAGTTTTCTTGGATACGGAGAATGTTCTGAATACTTTAAGAGATTCGGGCATCCATCACACGAGATGACCAGGGTTGCGATAAACGGACATTTACCAGATTTTGACTTAACCGAATTTGCTCATGTAGAATCATTCAAGTTTGCAGAAAATCTCCATCCGATTACTTATGTTTGGTTTGGAAGACATTTTTCAGAAAAATGTTGGGTTCCAATAGTACTATTGCGATATATACTTGATGTTGGAATTTTAATATCTTTACAGGTGAGTGAGGCGATTATATCGTATAGTCCACAGAAACAAATTTGGTTACCAGAACCAAATAGATTTAATATTGATGATGCCAGGAAAGAATTCCCTAATCTTAATGAAGATGATATTATTAAAATTACTAATAATATACGTAAATGCAGAGACGAACACGATGAAAAACTTGCAAAAGATCTTGGTAGAAAGATAATTGGTAAATTTACTCAAGGAGGAGCCTATGATCATAAAAGACACTGTACAAGATTAATTATGGACGATACTGAACTCGATTTTATAACAGCTGATACAACGGAAAAAAACATATTTATAAATCGGAGTAATGCTTATTTGTCAGACGGAACCAAACTAGGTACAATTGTGAGTTATCTTGATGGTGACTCACCACAATTTACTCATTTAAGATCATCTATGTTGGCATATGTTTCTATAAATCTACTGTCCATGATAAATAGATTTCCTCGTGATGCTGTCAGAGTCGTCACGGATTCGTTTTATATAAATAAAAATATACGGATTTATTAAAACCGCTACTTGGTAATGGTGAATGGGGATCATGGAGAATAAAACAAGAAAATATACTTAGCTATTCTGAATCCGCCGACGTTGAAATTAAGGAAATATATCACAAAAATAATATTCAAATATCAAAATCATCAGCACCATCTGTATATGATCCTGTGGCTAGACATAAGACTGTTTATCTTAATGGATGCGGTGGTTCAGGTAAAACAACTCGTGTGATTAAATTATTCATGAATAATAATTCAGATATAATTGTTTTGACACCGACACATAAATTAGCCAGAGAAATAAAAGAGCGAGGAGTAAAATCGTGTACTTATCATAGTTTCTTTAGATGGTGCGGAGACACATGGACTCCTGAACGAATGGGTGAGAAATATATACCTAAATATATTATATGGGACGAGATATGCACGGTGTCGTTAGAAATATTAAAAACATTTCTTGAATGGCTATTGACGAAAAATACTGCTATAATAATGTGCGGTGATCATGGTCAACCACCACCCTTTATTGGACAGTCTCCACATGAATGGTTATAGAATAATGTAGATTATTATGAAGAAATAAATGATGACCATAGAGCTATTGATGAACCACTGAAGGAATTTAAAAGACTAATCAGACTACAACCAGACAGAGTACAATGTGAAATAATGCGAGGAGTAATTCCAGAGACTTCTATGAGTGATTTTCTAAATTTATGGAATCCCGCTGATTTAATAGTTGCAAGTAGAAAGATAGTTCGTGATGAACTACAGGATAAATTATTTATGTTACATAAAGAAAAGTTTTTAGATCTACCTGTACCTTTGTGCTATCGCCCAGCAGATACTCGACGACAGAATATTGATGTTGAAATTCCTGGTGGTGGAATACAGAATCTTGTCTTGAATGATATTATTTTAGTTGATATTAATGTCGTTGAGAATGCGCTTAATATGAATAAATCACCGTGGACGTTAGGATACGCTATAACTATTCACTCATCACAGGGGTTAACTATTTCTGATACAAATATTTGGATTATAGATGATCGGATCGAATGGTCGAATTTAGTCTATCTCGCAGTTTCTAGAGTCAGAAGAATATCTCAACTACATAGGGTTATTATGAATTTTACAGAAAATAATGATCAGACTGTTAATAATGACGTAATAAGAAAAAAACTATCTGGTTATAAGCAGTGTGATAAAAAAAATAAGCGTGACTTTGATATTGATGTTGAATTTATTATAAAACTAAAAGCACAACAGAATAATAATTGTGCAAGCTGTAACTGTAATATGTTATGGCAATATTCGAATAATAATCCAAGACAATTTACCGTAGATAGAATTAATAGTGATCTTGGTCATATACGTGATAATGTGATGCTGACCTGTCTTGAATGTAATCGACGTAGAGGTTCTGGTTATGTAATTGTATGTGGTGGTAATTGTGTGTCTTTAGGAATTACCTGTAATTGTTCACGTACAAATCCACGCTGAGGGGCGGTAGAATCTAGTCTGTATATTGGAGGTCTACCAGTGGATCTAACTACACTAGAAATTGTATGTGTAGTCACCCTCCATATAGGATCGGTTGCTCTTTTTTTACCACCTTCAAGTTCGCCAGGTTCATATAAATATCTTACAGTTACATTACCTAATACTGGTTGAGGCTGATGTCTGTCATTGCTACGGGGTATATATTTTTTTGTGATCACATTAGAAGGTTTCATTGAAGTTGAACGAGTAATTTCATTATTTAATGCAGCTATCACATTTGGTAACCTCGCAACCCATTCACGAGATCGCTCACCGGATTTAAAGTCAGTAGATATCTCTTTTGCATATTGGTATCCAAATAACCGCTCAGCAAGTGTTCGATTAAATCGTTCAACAATTGCCTGATCACGATGAATTTCAGTATGTCCTCGTCTGATTTTAACGTTATGTTTCTTTCATCAACGATAATACTGTACCAAGAAATTCTTTGCCAGGATCAACCTGTAATAACTGTGGCCATCGCAAAGGTCCTCGCTGATAAATTCGTTCAAACGCAGATGAAACTTCAAACGCTGTCTTTGTTGATAATGGTTCAGCTTCTTTATATCTACTTGCAACGTCAACGACAGTTAATGCGTATTTGTATGTGCGTGATTGACGTTTACCAATTTTAATGGTATCGTGTGGTAAAAATAAAATATCTGCTTGATGAACCTCATTAGGGACGCTGACATCAAAATGTGCATATTGAATTTTTTAGGTGGTGGTAGATAAATTTGCCATATTGCCTGTCGTGCTAACCAACGCTGCAGCAACAGAACGTGAGACTTTTGCTGCTTCAGATAATTTAGTAATAGCTGATCTGCCTCTCCAATATCCTCTTGGGCTATAATAAATGGATTCCATTATAATAGTTATATAATTAATTACCAGCCCCTAACATTATTTTACTTTTCATGGCAGATTTTATTAGAAAACTAGTTAATTTATCTCTGACAGATTTATTAGGTATAGAATTTAATGCATGAATTAATTTTACATCTGCGAGATGCCTTTGTTGTAAATCTTTACTTTTATACGCAACATCATCTTATTTACTGGATGCTCTCCTGGTCTTGGTTGATCTTGATTATCAAGTCGGATATCAAGTCGAGTTCCAGGACCGCAATAATTATATCCAGGAAGATGTTTCTCACCAGGGTATTTAGCCCACGGAGTTCCTGGTAATTTTCCTAATAAAGCGGCTATATCTCCACCGGTCTTTGTTTTAACAAATTTGTATTTCTTCGTGCCACATTTTACACATTTGCCTGTCAGAGCACGTCGTTTATTTTTTGTTGTTATTGTAGTTAATTCAGCAGTGGGTGTAGGAATTTTACACCGAACACAATATAGACTCATATTATTTATTATATGGATATAATTGACTTTTCGGCGACACGAAAACAGGAGCCAGTTAAGCATCATCCAGCATTACCAAATTCGATAAGGATGATTATAATAGGTCCATCTGGATCGGGTAAAACACGACTATTATTAAATTTAATAATGCGGTGGTTAAAATGGAGTAAATTGTATTTAGTAGCACCATCCGTAGATGATCAACACTGTTACGAAGTACTTAAAGATTTTAATGAAAATGCAAAATTGCTGAATGAAGACGGTAATGATGTGGTTGATTTTATTACCGATATTGATGAGGCTCCATCTGTAGATGACCTAGATGGATTTATTAATAATTTAGTGGTGTACGATGACGTTATGTTGGACAGACAAACAAATCCAGCTAGAATATTTTCTCGAGGTCGACACAAGAATACAGATGTTATATATGTTACACAACGATATACACAAATACCTAAAGTGATCAGAGACAACTGCAATATTTTGGTTGTGTTTAATGGAGTAGATAATTATACTTTACAAAATATTTATTATACTTGGTGTTCAGGGGATATAGATATGATTAAATTTAAAAACTTCTTTTCAAAAGCACAAGTTGTTCCGTTCGGATTTATTACAATAAATCTACATGATCCAAGATCTAGATATCGTGTAGGTCTGGATAAAATCTTTGGTTAATTACAGCAGCAGGCAGGGTGAACGACAAAAATTAAGTGACCCGCCGAGTAAACTAAACGCATTATAACATAAAAAACAAAAAATCAAAAATAAAATAACAAAAATGAGCTAACCCAAACGATTTATTATTCGTTTTTCAAACTATACGGTAATAATAAAAGTTAAGAGGTTCGGTTTAGCGTTATTGACCTTATTTTTCAGCCTCTGTAGGAACCTTTATTTTATGAAAAACTTGCTCGAAACCAATTTGTAGGGTTCACCCTGCCTGCTCCTGAAGAGCTAGTACAGAGCAATTCTATTCGCATGTCACATGTTGGTATATTATCCATGAATTTGAATGGCCAGTTCTCCGACAGCCGCCACAGAAGTGAGACATACGCCACTCTCCCTCTGTTGGCCCTTTCACTCAAGAGCAGATGCAAAACGGCTGCAAATGAATGCCACATGTTGCGATATGTTTCATGAAGTCTGAATCGCCGGTTCTCCGACGACCACCGCTGAAGTGAAACATAGGTCTCTCTCCCTCTACGGAACTTTAATTGAGGATAAGTTACGAAGAGACTTTATATAAGGGTCGCATAGGTTCATACTGTCTCGAGAGAGAATAGTCAGTTCCCCGACATCTGAAGCGTGAAAAAAAAAAAAAAAAAAAAAAGAAAAGAAAATGGCTTCATCTTTCTCGTCAGTGCTGTGGCCGAAGGTAAACTCGCGCTCTCAGAGCTTCCCCTTTGAATGTTGGCTTTAATACCGTCACTAGTTGCGGTGACCAATCTGCTTAACTTTATGCGGGAGACGTTAGCGCAATAACCTTCCACGCCACGACCACGTACAGTACGAAAGACGCACTCAGTGGCCATATTTACTAGTAAACAAGTTCCCAGTTGGAATCACATGCCCTCGGGCACATATTCGTTTTCTTCCACTACTGACGCCTGTGAAGTAAACTTGTTCCTCAACTGCGGGCAGATTAAGTCCTTCTAGACTACGCCAATGAAAAAAATTCCGGAGTTTCATTGGGCACATCGGGACTCCACATCAGTTAGAAGAATTTTATCGGCATCTCTCCTGTTTACTATTTTAACTTCGATGCACTTCGATACATGTGCCTCAAAAAAGCGTCGCAAAGAGCTCATTTGTCAACTACAGAACTATCGCCGTCATCCGTCCACAGACAAAACTGTGGCTGCTCGAGAACGCAGGCGGGCGAATGAAGATCATTGATGCTCCGTAAAAAACACAACTTGAAAACAACACGAAGAAATCCTACATGCGTTTGCAGCTGAACTAATCTAACGAGTTTCTAGGGTTAAAATTAGTCGTCAGTGAATTTAATCAATCGAAACCTGATACCACTCAATATGATTTCAGGAATCAAAACGGTCGCTGTCCAGAAAACGTCCAGTGTACTCCAATATTTTAACTGGCTGTCCTCTGGCTTTATCGGCAAAGTTTACGTAGATTGATGTTCGCAAAAATTTTAATTAATTACTACGAAGCTTATTTAAATAAGTAGCATTAATTAAATAGCAGCTAAGTTTATTTATGCTAGCCAAGGACAATTGTTTTTAAATATCTTTTCTTTGATGCTAAAAGTCCAGATGCTTTTGCAAATAGCAATCAATTATAGAGGAAAATTAAACTTGACTGCGAAGATTACGGCAGAGGTATCTTTAATAATAATAATAATAATAATAATAATAATCTTTATTTGACCCAGATAACACATTTGGTCACTAAAACAAACCTGTCATGCGGCATTAACTTTTTCTAATAGGTTATGCCTTAAAATAAGTCACTCACATTCGAGTATGCTCGCAGAAGCACATGCAAAGATTTAAAATCGATCAATATGTGCGTCTGTAGTGGTCAACAGGTACATGTATGAATACAGATTTACACTTTCCAGCACGTCAGAAGTCATGTATACGTAGAGTAAAACTCGCACAGAACATTTCTTGATACAGTGATAAAACTCTGTATTGGAGGCAATACTATACCATTCCTGCCGGTCGAGAAAAAATATTTAATGAGGTTTTAAAGGAAACAAGAGAATTGGAACCACGTATGTTCAATGATAAGTAATTCCAAAATGCAGGTGCTAATACAGTAAAGGATCTTTTGGCTTTCGACCTTGAAAAATGGAGATCGTTATGAGCTGTTGATTGGAGGTTGCTCCCAGAGATTAGTAACAATGGGTTTGACTAATGAACGACCTTGTATGTTTAGACATGAACAACTAAGATCTTCATCCAGACAAGTACAAAAGATGAAATTATATATCAAGACTTGAGTTCGAATTGTTTAAACGTTTAATGGATAAGATAGAGCTTATCGTGACAATCACTTTTATTATAACATTGATCAGATCCGTAAAGTAGAGTTAGCATAAACTTGAACAAGTGATAATTCCTTGTTCACATCTCCAACTGCCACTTATACACACATACTTATTCGAAGTTCGAGAGGGAGAACATAAAATTTAAATAATTAAACACTCTAATTACATATTATGCAAAACACCTAAACAAATTATTCACATAGATGGTTTATATTACTCAGCGGATGGTCAGTTCCATGCAAATATAGTCGATTTACAAGTATATACAAATTTTAAAGTTGGTTATTTTTCCTGAAAATGAAACCATAAAAATAGGTGAGAGATTCAGGATCACAAAGTATAAGGCTATATTTGCTAAATGCGATCTTTCTAATTTCATGGAAGAGATTTTTATGATCTTAGCAGTAACTTTATGAATACTACAGTATATAAATTAGATAAAGGGAGATAATATTGATGGACTCCTTGACATCGAGGAGTTATCTTTATACGGCAAGTAAATTGATGTCTTCAAAAACAAGAAATTTGTTTAAAGTAAAACAAGTCCATGGTAAAAGTATGTGCTGGTACTTTCGAACGAATATGATGAATATTTAATAGTTAGGAGCCAGAAGAAAATGTTGTCATACAAGAACATAGTAGTAGCTACACGTAAATAATTTACACTTTATAAATGGAACCGTTTATCGGTTATGCTTCTTATCAAATTAGGTACAATGATGAAATGAAACATCAATATAGTCATCACCTACGTTGCACCAATTGATCATAAATAATACTAACTCAAAGGAATTATACTGGAGGAGAAACGAAAATCAGATAATACAACAAAAAATATTACTCGTGAAAGTAGAAAGGCACACACCCTCCAAAACAAAATATGCCCAGTGCCTGTCATAAAAAGTAAGTTAAGTTTTTAAATAGAACAACCCTACAGAAGGACAAAAAAAATTTAGAGAAATATTACTTGCAAGAAAATCGTACTACGTAAGTGGCACAAGATTTTCTTGATACAAAAATACAAGAATCACACACACACACACACACACACACACACACACACACACTTGTCATCCATGCATTTTCTGAGATATTCTGTATTCCTTGAACCCATGTGTCTACTGCTGTGGGTGGCTAGCTCTGCTTCCTAGCCGATTATTGGTATTTCATTAGCTGCATAATGTGAAGTAACTCTGGGAGGCTTTCATGCCTGACGTCATCTTCAAGAAAAACGCAAGTTTGAAACACCTAATTCGCAAATATATCTATATCTTTAATTATTAAACAATACTAGCTCAAACATCACACCATTGCCTAAAGGTAAGAAATTTGCGAGGGTCCAATTTGCAAAACTGTCCTCTGCCACATGAACACTAGCGAATCCGCCTATGATAAGGTCATATGACCGAACGTTCTAGTTATCTTGAGCTATATTTAGCGTTTATTGAGTACGACCGACGCAGTCACGCGTTTTGTGTATGTAACTCTAAACTTAGAAGGACGTATCTATTGATTAAGTGACGGGGTGAGAAAGGACAAAATAAACAAATGCTACTGGGCGGATACTGTCTCAGTCACATTGATCGAATAATTAGTTTGATGGAATGCTAGATAGTTGACTATTTGTTTCGGACAGAGACTATGTTGAAGGAAAGCATAAACATACAGTGAGTATTGTAGTTCAATATAACAAGCTTTATCTTTGACTATGACTAAATGAAGTACGTTTTAACCGTTGGATTTTACTAACAAACATGGCGGCGGAAAGTGATTCATTCGGTAGTCCAAATTATCTCATCTGTCCGATTTGCATCGAGATTTTTACAGATCCTAAAACGTTGTCGTGCATGCATAGCTTTTGCCTCAAATGTCTACAATCTATAGTAAACAATCAAGGACAGAGCCAGTTTTCCTGTCCAGTTTGTAGATCGGATACATATTGTCCGAAAGGAATCACACCAGATACATCAGCGGAAGGATTTCCTGACAATCCGTTCCTTGATTGTATAATAGCTAATCAAGACAAGAGGAAGGTGAACTGTGAAATGAGTTATGTGAACCAAAAAGATCGGCCCCAAACTCCCATAGTATGTAACGAATCTTGTGTGACAATGTCTCACCGATGTGCATGCATGCAAAAAATAGATAAAGAATCACCTAGCAATCATCCTTTGGAAGATCTCGATTCCGAAGCTAAATTAAGTCAAATGTATGCTCTCGATGGGTCAACCCTTTCTTTGTGTTCCAAACACAGGCGTGAAAAACTAGAATTCTACTGTCAAGATCACGAAGAATTATGTTGTGTCGATTGTGTCACAGAACACCACAAGGCGTGTGTCTCTAGGTTAGTTGAGATTGACACTGCTGCTGAAGCTGCGATGAAAAATGAAAACACAGTAAAGGAGAAGCTTGGTAGATGCTTGTCCCATATGAAGGCTGTAACTAGTGTTATAAAGAGCGGCGAGAAAGAACTGAATCATCAGATTAAATGCGTACCTAACGCTATCCAGAAACTAAGAAAACGAGTAAACGATCTTTTTGATTCATTGGAAGAAAAGCTAACAAGAGAAACTCTGAAATTTCATCATGCCCAGAAAGACATTTTAGAAGCTGACGATGCAAGATATTCATCAATTATTAAAAATTTGGAAAGTTTAGTTGAGTTACTGAACAAAACATTAAGCACTGGAACGAGAACGGACTCTTTCATTCTGATTAAAAAGTTGGAGAAACAGTTGAAGGTTTATGAAGTGACGATCAAGAAGGAGCAAGAATTGGCCACAACAGTCAATGTATCAATTGATACAACTAAAATTTTTGATATCTTATTTGACCAGAGTCCTCTAGGGTCTGTTCACGTGAAAACACATAATCTAATCTTGCCAGAGTTTCCACTTGATAAACCACTTAAAGATTGTACAGCTGAACTTATCACGGTAATTGAAACTTCCTTGCCAGAGAATTCTGGTGTTCCTTTGTACTCAAACGGAGTTCTGCTACCAAACAGCAACTTTGTTCTTGTGGATGAAAACAACGACATGTGCCTCTTATTTGGAGTATCAGGTCAACTTTTGGACTCCTACCAGTTTCCTGTTTCACCTTGCGAAGCTACCTTGATAGGGGATAATGAAATAGCAGTGACGGTACCTGGTGAAACTTCTGTATATTGTTTCTGCCTCGATGAAAATAAGTTCAATATCACTAAAGAGATTCGCTGTCCACGCGGATGTCGCTGTATTTCATCTGTGGAAGGAGGCGAAATAGCAGTCACTTACCCAACCTACGAGACGGAGCGTGGAATTTCATTCATCAGTTTGAATGGAGAGGAGATTCGAAATATTGAGATGGATGCAACTGGAAAACATCTTGGGAGGATTAATGAATTTGTCGTAGACTCTACCAGAAACCGCATTATTCATTCCAATGTTGACGAAAATACCGTTTACTGCCTAAGTATGGAAGGGGAACCACTGTTCACTTACAGTCCCGAAGGGGATGGCCGTGTCGGTAGTATTGACATCGATGCGGATGGAAACCTATACGTTTGTATGTACATTTCAGTTGACATTCATCAGCTTTCAGTTCAAGGCGAACTCATCAAGGTCATGCATGCATCATCCGTAGGAGCTGCTTACTCAATGTGCTTTGCAAGGAATGGAACTGTGTTTCTTCTTACAAACAAAAACGACAAGAGAGTGGAGTTTTTCAAATTAGCATAACCTGGGTAGATATCACCGTACATATTGATTTTAAATGAAAAAAAAAAATTTGAGATGAGATAACCGATGCGATAAATACAATCTTTAAGAAACTTTACACATTGCTTTGCAAAGAGAGTAATTCGAAATTAATGGATCAAGGATGTATAAAGCACTAATCCTTATTAATATTTCCTATGCCAGATTGTGATTCTGATTATTATTATTATTTATATTATTATTATTATTATTATTATTATTAATTATTATTATTATTATTATTATAAAATTTGCTTGAAAATTAGATGTTTTACTGAACTAGACTGGCTCTTGTTCCCTTAAAAGTCTAAGAGAGTAATTTGTGTAATGACTGATAATTAATTTTATAATTTAGAAATGGTTTATTTCCTTTTTAAACTACAAATCGAAAGTTGGTTTAAATTTTTTTCTTTCAAATCCCAAACCATGTGCCCCCTCACCCCCATTCCATCGATTAGGCATGACACAATACACACAGAAACAATCCGCGAGATCAGTTAATAATATATTGTTAACTCAAGTGTACTTGGTGGTTTTTTGTAAGTGACATCAAGTTTTGGAGACACGACGTCTGTTTAAAAATATACCTGTAATGATAATAATAACAATGCTTCGTCGGTCCATTATTCAAAAGCTCAGCTTAGCCAGTTTAGAAAGAAAACTAGGTCATTACAACCACAATTTACTTTGTATGGCTGTTTACGTAAGCACTTAAGTACTGAATGCGAATGCACATATCATGTGTAATGGCCAATACATGCATCAGTGCCTCTGAAACTGATACACATTTCAATACAAATAATGATAATATTAAACAGAGCATATAAATAGCATGATACTTCTACCTATATGTACACTCTGCATGTGGTAATTTCAAATGCGAATACACCCATCAAATTTCATGACTGTATATGCCAAAATAAACGCATGTGCTCACTTGACCTTGAAACATAGGTCACTACTTGGAAGCGGAGAGGAACCATGATATCAAATACAAATAGATTCTTGTCGCGTACACGTTATCCTTGCATGGTTTCCACCATTCTCTTATAATAGCCAACCTTTCCTGTATAACAGCCCAAGAAATTCTCAAGTTATGTGAGAAACTAGATGTAATAAACGGACTCTCTGGTGTCCTCTGAAAATAATATACAAAATTTTTTGCATATCAGTTTCAGTTCTAAAGTTTTTATTTGGTCAAAAATTTGACTATGTTGATTAGGTAGATATTATGAAAAGTTTTGTCTTAATGCCTTCGAGCTTTTGTATCAGACACTCTTGCAAATGGTTGAAATGTGAAAGAGGACGTTGGAGTGTGAATAAAAAAAATAAACAGTATCTTAAGGATATCATTATGTTCTTTTCCATGGAAAGAAAACTGCACACCAAGTCCCATTTTCCATGGAAAGAAAACTGCACACCAAGTCCCATTTTCCATGGAAAGAAAACTGCACACCAAGTCCCATTTTCCATGGAAAGAAAACTGCACACCAAGTCCCATTTTCCATGGAAAGAAAACTGCACACCAAGTCCCATTTTCCATTCTTGTCCGGTCTACATATATTCTTTGAATACCGGACGCAATGTCATGCGCTCCATTTTTATTAGGAGGAGGAGACCTTGCTCGTGACCCTGATAAAGGTTACATATCATTTGTTCCACGACTTTGGGGAGAAATTGTCCTCGAGAAAAGTCTCGGGACTTCTGAGTAACAAATCTAAATTTGAAAATGGGCAATTGAGCTAAACTTTCAATGTCGATTTGAACAAAGTGATTGATATATATGGCAGAATTAGAACATTTCAGGAATTGATTCTCAAGATTTGACAAATGTGTGATAAATGTTGCCTGTGCGTGCGTGCAATATATTTATCTGATTTTGTGAATGAGATGTTTGTTGAGACGCTAAGGGAATACGATTGGTTCCATTATTAGAAATATTACCTACGCAGTGTTTATGGTATGGTGAATAAATCATTCACTGTTTTCCACACCGTTTCATATCCACTGCGTTGCAATTACACGAATCAGTCGTAAAAATTAATTCCGCTTTCTATGACCGTTACGTGCAAGTTAGAACCACTTGTGATAATAATACATGCTTACATTACTAATTTTGATATCTGTTGCGACTGTTTCACCAAAACTATTGTGATTTCGAGACACCATAATGACTGTATGACTCGAACCATTCCTTTGCTTGTTTTATCAAATATCCTTCATGGTTGTTTTGTACTGAGAGACTTCACTTGTACACAGTGTCATTTAGGTTCAGATGAATTTACGACAATGGTTATGTCGATATATATTTGTTCCAATCTTTTGACGTAATATTTATCTTAGTTACGTACCTTTGGAGATTGCATTGTGTGCCATTTATGCATGCTGATTTGGAAAACAAATGAGTGATGTATTTCGGTGGCACTCTACCGATAAAAATATTATGAACTTGTAGAGTGACCAGTCTAAGGTAATGTTGTTTCCATTTGTAACATGCACAGTGAAGAGAGTTTGGCACACCTCTACGTTACTTTCATATACTGTGGCTGAAATTTCTTTGGATATTGTACTTGTGGAAATTGTACATTATCTAAGCAAACAACTAACCTAAATGGTTGCTCACATGTGCTCGAAAAATAAGCCTGAATTAGTCTGCGGAATACCAATATAGGCAACAGAAAAGCCCCAGACATGCAATGCATGCCCGTAATGGGTGGGAACAGAAACATCAACATAACGCACAGAGTACATGGCATGGTTATCCAGGAAGATTCAATCGTGATACAAGGCCCTGGAAAAGGGACCCTTCGATCATACAACAATACGCACATGACAGACTTGACGTACCTAGATATAATTATAGCCATTATATATATATATATATTCACCTCAGTCAAAAATAAGCATCATATTCTTGGAGATATTTATTCCGACTGTCTCTCTGTCCAAAGTACTAATTCTGATTGTACATGCCAAGGTTATAATATCTCTTCCTCTAACTCGAGAATAACTAATAAATCTGTCTTCATTCCTACAACAAAATTGGAAAAATGTAAACTGTACATCTTTTGGTCTGAAAAAGGAAGGTTTGCAACTTATCAGCCTTAATGTAAGACACATCTTACCAAAGATCGATGAACTAAGACTTAAGATACAAAATGAACCCAACCTTGCAGAAATGTGCTATGCGAAACAATGTACCTGATTGTGCTATCTCTATTAACAACTTTTCTTTGGAAAGACGAGATCGACCACAAGGCATAGGAGGAGGGATAGTCATGTACGTTTCAAATCAGATACAAGAGCAGAATAGATTTCGAAATATCGACTATAGAATCAATATGGATCGAGTTAAGTTTCCTCAGTAGTCAATCTATTTATATCTGTTCAGCTTACAGACCTCCAAACTCCTCATCATGGACTGACCTATATGAACATGAGCTAGAGGTTGCTTTATCTTCCAACAATGAAGATATTATCATGGGAGACTTTAATATTGATTTCCTCTCTGATACTAACACTAAATGGATACATATGATACAACTACACGACCGTACACAAGTAATGCTCCAACAAGAGTAAACAGCCTGTACTTCTACTCTTATAGACCACATCTACACTATCCATCCTAACAATCTCTACGAGATAAACGTACCATGTTTCCCTAATAGTGATCACTATCCCATATGTGCAACTCGTAAGCAACAGAGCTCTAAGAAAAACATTTGCACTCCTATATTCAATACTGATATTTTAAAAACTTTGCTGAAAATGAATTTCTCTCCGACCTATCATAAAACATTAACTCAATAATTTTCTCTAACATAGACCCAGATTATGGTTTGTGTATTTGGAACCATTGTTTTCTTACTATTTTAAATAAACACACCCCCATGCGCATCAAAATATCAAAAAAATTAAACGAAGAAGCTATCACCTCACACTCCTATAACAGATCCATCTGGAATCAGTTGCGAGATCTAACTTCAACGAAACCTGCGCATCTCCAACTCCATGTGAAATTATAGTTGATGGCGCTAGTTATACTGATGAGCTCGATATTACAAACCAACTGAACCTCTTTTTTCTAATATATCCCAAACCCTTGACAGATCGAATTTTACAGAGCCTAATTTAGACAAACTTACTAAATTAGTGACTGAAAGGGTACTCGATCATGTTAGTTTCACCATTCCCTTAATAACAATAAATGATTCGTTTGTAGCCTCTATCAACTTGACACAAACAAATCAGCTGGTCTAGACGGAATTCACCCCAAAACTCGGAAAATGTCAACTTTAAAATCTCAGAATCGTTGCAAGAAATAATTGACTGTAGTATCACTTCCTGTAAATTCCGGGAGTCACTGAAGTTAGCAAAAGTATTCGCAGTTTTATAAGGGAAATGAAAAGCATGACCCATGCAACTATCGACCCTTATCTGTTCTATCTGTACTTTCAAGGATTACTGAAAAACATGTCAGCAAAGCATATTTTTAGATATCTTAACAAGTACCAACTCCTCCATAAATCATAATCAGGTTTTCAACAGAATCATTCATGTCAAACTGCATTGAGAAAACTTATAGACCAATGGCTACGAGCAAAAGAATCAGGCGAACTTACTGACGTAATCTTCATTGATTTTAAAAAAGCATTCCATTAGGTTGACCATTCGGTGCTCATTAAAATACTTTCAGCCTAGAAGTTTTCTTCTCAGTTGCCTGGTTAACGTCGCATCTCACTAACAGACACCAGACTGTATACACAGTTAAATATACTTCCAAACCAAGTCATATCTTAAGTGGTGTTCCTCAAGGATCTATATTAGGGCCGACCACCTATGTGCAATGGTAGTCAAAAGAATAACTCTGTTAAAATTCCTTTCAAGACTTCTAATTCCCAATCACTTGAACTTTATTTTTCGGGATATATACTACCACTGATAGACTACAGCTGTACCATACGGGGAAGCACATCCAATTATAATCTGTCCAGAACTGATAAACTCCAGAAAAGGGAAAGCCCGAATAATACTGAAACTTCCTGTCATGACTTCCTCGAATGTTTTGTTTTGTTTTCACGTCTGCAATGGCTGCCCATGCAAAAATGTTTTCTTTATTTTAAAGGAATAATGACATATACGTCTTTAAAATATCTTTCTCCAGATTATATCTCTAACCTAATTGGACTAAGATCATCAAATACTAAGCGTAATCTCCGATCGACAACTAAAAGCTACCTCCAGATTCGGTGGTCGAAAACCAGCCATTTCTAAAGCTCAGTTACTGTATTAGTATCAACTGAATGGAATTCCTTACCACCGAGGATACATAATTCAAATTACCAGGCTTCCTTTAAAAAAATCAGTAGAGAAATTCTTTCTGGACCGGCTGGATTAACATATTAAAGCCTCTGAATAGACAACTTGATAATTATATTCATAAATAATATGTCCAGATCTTATTCAATGTATGTATAGACGCACAACTTGGGTTATGCTGAATTGTATGTACATGTGTATAGAACATTGTTCATGTGTGTATATGTTTCCCAATATTGTAACACGTATTCATTCATGTTAAATATGTATGAATGCGTGTGCGACGATATCTGATTATGTGTATGATCTTGTATTTTTTTTTTTCTAACATAGCCAATTGCAAAACTTGAGGACCACATAGCAGATGGGACAGTCATGACTAAATGCATTTTCCTCGTTAAAGAAAGTTGTTTATTATTATTATTATTATTATTATTATTCAAGTTCTTTACCATTTATTGGTACTAATCAGTTATAAGTAGCTTGTATGAGGGGCTAATAAGAAATCTATCGATTTCGGGCTCACGTGTTCAAAGGTCAAGGTCACTGGGACTGAAAGATTAAAAATTTCTTTAACACAATAACTTCACTTGCATTCCAGATATCTTGATCAAACTTTGTAAATAGCTTTGATTTAGGATATGATAAGCATATATTGATTTGGGGTCGAAAGGTCAAAGGTCTTGGTCACGGTGACTCAAGAAGAATAATCTTTTTTATCACTTACTCTGAACAAACACTGTGGATGGCTAGCAAAGAAACAAGGAAGGCAGGTAGCCATTCCTTTGTGGATCTAAAAGAAAGACAAACGATCTTCAGAAAACTAATCACGGTTTTATTTACAACATTTCTTGAGTACATTTTGTGGTTGGGTTGCATTTGAGACAAGAAAGACACGTATTGACTTTGGGGTTAAAGGTAATAGGTCAAAGCTTGAAGTACTCCAAGAGAAAAAACAGTTTCTACAAAATTACTACAAAATTACTCGGGTCATGTGCCATATACCATGATCAATCTTTGTGCGTGAATTTGCATTGAGACAATAAAGGTGCCTATTGGTTTGGGAATAAAAAGTCAATGTCTTTGAAACAGATAACTTGACATTACATGCGTATAATGTTCCGTTAGCGGTACTCTTGTTGAGACTTGGTAGTTTGTCATCTGTGTTCTGTTAATATTTTTCGTTGTAAAGATGTAACGAGGCTGTCACCTACAATTAATTGGTCAGCTATCATACGCTTTTTTCCACAACTGTTTAAATGATAATCTTCGAAAGGCAGTTGAGTTCTGTCTTTCTGTCTGTTTCTGACTTGATTACTGACAGTAAACCTAAGCTTTAAAATAGTTTTATATTGTGCTTCCCTCATGTGACATCAAAAAGACAAACATTAACAATAAAAATGCACTGTATAATTCTGTGCAAGAAACAAACTCTCAGCATATAACGTTTATCACTAAGTGTGGAATAGCAGAATCGGAATTGTTGATCCAAATCGAGACCATCCCAGCTTATTTATTTTGAATGAAGATAACAATTAAATGCATATCCAGCTTGGTATTATGCCAAGACGAAGGTGGTGTTTAATAGAACATAATAGACATGCAAAGAAGCTACACGTATGTAATGTGAAACATTCCAATATTGTGTTTAATACGTAGAAGTTAGATCTATGTATAATTAACGTATCGTATATGTGTACAATAATGTATTTCTTTTCATATTTTACATGAGTGTTCGTTAGTATTTTTGTTTTAGAATAATTTAGACATCATGAATAGTTTTTGGGTTCAGCTATCGGTGAATAAAATCTTTGATCTTACATTTTTTCTGAATTGTCTCGAACAATTTCTCTGCAACTTTAATTATCTCAGAGTACATTGAAGGTTGAGAAAAGCAACGTAAAATAATGACTGAAGGTTATTGATCTTATATTGGCCATTCCCTCTTAAAATAAATACCTCACATGGAATGGCTAAAATAAATACCTCACATGGAAAGGGTGCCAGCTCTCTCTCTCTCTCTCTCTCTCTCTCTCTCTCTCTCAAATATTAAAACTGAATACAATTGCCAAAAGATGCAAGCCAACATTTTCTAAAGCAGTCTAAAAATCGTACAGAAAGGTCGTCTGCGGCATCTTGGTTAATATGATCAATATTGACTTGTAAGAAGAAGAAGAAGAAGAAGAAGAAGAAAAAGCAGGACCACCAACGAGGAGAAAATTTGTATGTCATTTGCACTTAATTATCTGATTTTACTTTCTCAACCATCATTGCTCGTTTTAAAAATAATAATATTTAACTGTTTCTATATCTATTTGACTATTGGTCTCATTTGGAATTTTCTGAATACATGTAACAATATAAATGTCAATTAGGCCGTCTGAGGGATTTTATCTTCTTCAAGTTTTAGTAAAACCTTTTAATTTACCTTTATTATCATAAACTTCTGATTCTGTTCGCACTGGTATGGCTCCTTAGAGAGGTAATGCTACGATAAGAAACACTTGTTCAGTTCTTCGAATTCGGGTCCAATGTCGTACACCTGCTCATTTGTCGAACACGTGCAAACAGCCATTTCTATCTGCTGTCTCATTGAATTTCACTACCACCACATCCAATTAGAAATTCAAGTCACAATACATGAAAATTCGATATCGCTATGCCAATATTCTCTGCGTTGTTCTTGTTGCAAATGCACACTTCACTTTATATCTATCCATCTTTCATGAATACTTAATAACTGTAGCGCTCAGCCAAGAAGGTTCCCTCCATTAGGGTCAGGCCATTTATTTTTGGGAGGAGGTGGCGGGTGGTGTAGAGAAGTAGGGGCAGTTAAGATTATAATAATTCAATTAGCTGGTAAAAAAATCCTCTGATTTATAGCTAAAAAAGACCAACAGAACAAAACAGAACAATTATAACGATTAGTGTAGTTAAAAAAAGTTATGTTTAGATTATATATATATATATATATATATATATATATATATATATATATATATATATATATATATATATATATATATATGTATATATATACCACATACATTAAAAAATAACATGCATTTAAAGTGTTGGTATAAAGCAATTTGATATACCAATACTATTGGTATATCAAATTGTGATCCGCCCATGGCGCAATAATACGCATACATAAACATTCTCGCGAGCGTCTACAGTTGATTCTAGATCAATGATCAATTTAGACATTAGTCACTAGTGACGTATGAAAAATAACGATGAAAAGTATTAATAATCCCCGTTTTCTAAATTAATTTAATATGGTACACATTTTCATCACAATCCTTTCTGCTTTCTGTTCTCCCCTCCCCTCTCATGCATAATGGACAAACTGCGCAGAAATGTGAAATGAGAGAGAAAAGGAATTTGGGCTGGATTAAAACCTTGAAATAGAAATTACACCAAGTAACCTGCAAGAATATGGTTTGTCCTAACAATACGTGTGCACTTTCCCTGGGATTTATCTACAGTGTTTATCAATGATACAATGTTGCAAACCAGTAAATTCCTCGGTAACGTGGTACACATACTGTGATATATTTAATGTTATGTTTTTTGTTTATTTTTTCTAAAACATACCATAATGTTCTAAGAAATCGATTATTATTATTTAAATATGAAAATGTCCAAAGGTCTCTCTCTCTCTCTCTCTCTCTCTCTCTCTCTCTCTCTCTCTCTGATCCTACATAATTCACTAAACTACTTTTATGTTGCAAAGAACAGCTAACGTAATTAGTCGGAATCATGCGTCACTACATTCATATTTCAAAAATTCTGTAAAGTTTTTTTAATCTTTAATGTGACAAAGAGCAGCTGAATAATTAGAACCTAAGGGTATATTTATATTTTTAAATCTCTCTCTCTCTCTCTCTCTCTCTCTCTCTCTCTCTCCCATAGTAGCAAGATACGGGCTAAAATCTGTGAATTGACGAACGTAGAAGATTTTATTTTCTGTCATCCCACGATATCTTCTGGACTTATGAATGATGGTAAAAGTTAAGTCAAACCGACCAAAGGATGAGAGAGAGAGAGAGAGAGAGAGAGAGAGAGAGAGAGAGAGAGAGAGAGAGGGTTATGGTCGGTTGTACTGTTGCTAAAGCAGAATAATGACTTAGATCAACTGTAAATATATTAAAATATTTTAATTACCTCTTGTTGGTTCGTCAGTTGGCTTAGTTTCTATTCCACATTACATTAATTCCCATGCGCCGGTATGTGAATGGCGTTCATGTGAATGACGTAGTTATCCCAGTGTAAATACTGCTCTACTGTACTTTTATCATTAAAACCATCTTTCATGTTTAAATCATAAGTGTGTATTATATTGATATAATCAATGTGGAGAAAAATAGAAACCAAGAAAAGAAAACAATCAACTTATCAATATGCAGAGGTGACTGTAAATAGCAACTAAGTGCATAGAACTACATTTTGTAGCGGACCCATTCGGGGATATGAGGAGTTCATTCACTAGGTCAATACACAGCTGCTTGTAGTAAATCTGAACTCCGTTCAAAGGGTAAATATATGTATTTGTATGTGATATAAATAAAATATATGTACAGTATGTATGCTGTATCAATGATATACCACTCATTGTATAAATTTTTCATTAAAAGGAAACTCAGCAAGCTTTGTTTCCTTTTAATGAAAAATTTATACATCTTGTGGTATATCATTGATACAGCGTACATACTATACATATATTCTATATATAAATATATATATATATATATATATATATATATATATATATATATATATATATATATATATATATATATATGGTCGACATACATTTTATGTGTTCATTGTTGATTTTGTTTATACTTGTATGTCAGCTATGTCTGCCTGCTAATGTGAACCACGTGACTATCATACTCTTTTGCAGGAAATATTACTCTAGCGTCCTTGTGTAATGAATAGATAGCTTGCTTAGTTCATTTAATTCAGTGCATTTTGTTTTCTTATTTTCCCATATTAAATACAAAATACATTCATTCCTCATTATTGTCTTAACCATCTTGCTATATTATCTATATGATTTCTATCTTAGTGTTTTCATATGCTTAAATGTGAAAAAGAAAACTTATGTAGCATTGTACGATACTGACAACCCAAAAATTTCATGAGAAGGTGACAATCTGACCAACAAGAGGTAAATGTGAAAAAAGGACGCCCATGACAAAGACGAGTAGGTGAAAAACTACTTAGACGACCAATATGCCGCTTCAGAAACGTAATAGCTTTACGTTGCGCTGAACAATAAGAAATATTCCACCTTACAGTTATTTTACACCTGTTCAATACGAACAATGTTATTTATTTTAAACATATTACCTGGTTTCATGCGATCTGTCACTAAAATTTAAAAAGACATTCTTTTGCTTTCCAAAGAAAACAAAATCATTTAATTATAGATGAATGGTCATAGTGGTCTTTTCAAGCATTGAAGAGCTATAAAGTTAGAGGTAGGTTTGGTGTAAACAGTTTCGGTTTTGACAGTTATGTGTGCAAATAATACAGATTTAGGTGTGCTATATAAGACATAAATGATTCTTGCATTTGTGCTTTTGCTTAAATAATATTATGAGAGGTTAGATATTTCTAATCCGACTGACCAGTGATATTTCGAACAGCGACAGTACTACAAGAAAGTGTAATTTGGTATATAGAGGAGCCTCCAAACTGTTTGTAAAGCTAGTACTTTTTCATTCTGTTAATTACTTTGTTTAGATATCTGATTCAAAGCTGAACAAGTAACCCAACCTCCCATGGACAACACAGCTCTTATTCTTTATGAAAATATCGCTGCATTAATGCTGTTTTAACCCCTGAGCCATCCAAACGAAAGTCCGTCTTCTTCGGCGTTTGATTAGATCGCAGCAAATTCAATCTACATTAAGTGTGATGAAGTTATTAGAGAATATGGTGTTACGTATATGTAATTAAATTGCTTGTGTGTTAGTTTTAAAATTCTTTTTTATTTTATTTTTGTTTCATTACATTTTATTGTAATGGTTATTGCCGGGATTCGAAATTCTTTTTCAGTAATTCTGTTTATCTAAGACGTAAAACGTATTACATTTGCAATATCTTTAGTTTACCTTGGTCCGCGGTAGTGTAAGCGCTACGCTAAATCGATTGGCTATTGCCAAGGTCATTTCGTCTAGTCTGGATAAACAATGTGTTATTTTTAAATTTGTTTCAAAGTGATAGTAGATAGGGCTTCTTCCTACGTGACGAATTGCATTTTTCTTATTGCGTGTTTCAAGTGTTAGGAGACCTCGTAGTCTGTCTCGCGAGAACGAGATGATAATTAGGGTGGATATATAACCCTTTCTGATACCTAGAAGGCCGGATAGGTTATTTTATTGTTGAAACCAGATTGTTTTTTAAGTTCATTTGTTTTTGCAATTTAATAATTTATTCTCTAGAAAACCAAACGAGTGTACTGTTTTATAAATTCTGGGAGAAAGAAATTCAGTGGAAATTTATTCTGGAATTATTCGGAAACATAAACTGTGATTCAATTGAGGAATTGTTGCTATTTTGTACAAAATCCACATCTGACGTCGTCGCCTTCCATATTGGATCGTCGTCAAGATTTGAACTCGGATTCTAATAGAACTATTTAGTGATAGGACTTGTATTTTCATTAATAGGATTAAATTTTGTATTATATTCACAAACCGTAAGTCCTATTTTCCAATTTTTACATTGTTTTCTAGGGAAATAAATTATTTTGTTAAAATATACAAAGTTTGTTGTCTTCACTCTTTTCTCTTGTTATTATTGTACGAGCCTACACGTAACAATGGATTTTCCCCACATAGCCTTGTGGCAGTGATACTGTCATACAATATGGACGTAATCCACTGTGGGTATCAAAAACGCCAAGCCATATATGGTACTAAATGACGACAACAGTTAGAGAAAATGTATAGGTGAGGATTTTATTATTTTCCTGTGATACCGGAATCTCTCTCTCTCTCTCTCTCTCTCTCTCTCTCTCTCTCTCTCTCTCTCTCTCTCTCTCTCTCAACTAGACAGAAAGAAAATGTTATTCCTACTGTGTGATTTATTCCTTCATCACATAGCACTTACAAATGAACATATATGAAACATTGCTTCAAGTCTTGACAACAATATGCAAATGTAATGAATACAAATCACATAATTCTTTTTTTGAACTTGCAACTAAAGAAATTTAATGAAAACTACCAACCCTGTCATTAATGACTAAACATCAGCCAAAACAAGTTAACGTCTTCGGAAAATGATTTGGTCACATTGACATATGTTGTTTATACAGTTTGAGTTGCATCAGACTACTATTATTATGAGTTGCGAGTTTGTGTGGATTAGAACTCCGTTTATTAATGTCAATAACAACACAAATTAAATATTATTAAAATGTCCATACAACGTACTTTTGGTACTATCCCTTATTCAATAAAGGTGTTCATGAAACTAATTACTAAAAATGACCATACAGAGTTTTAAAAAATGAGGATATTTGTTATGAGGGTAATAGCAGGTTAAGCAAAATATGGTGCATAGGCGTTTTATACAATGGTGTCTTGACAGAATTGTTATTACTTCAAATACCGGCCGTTTGTTTATGCCTCATATGGTTCATTCCTGATTTGTTCTTTACATGCAGATACAGCGAATATGAAAACATATATCGGGAAAGCTGTAAGATCCCATATTTTCTCAAATTTTACGATCCATACATTAGAAAAGTTGGCAAAATGAGTCTGTAGATCTGATCCAGATCTGATCGATAGATATGAAGCTTGATAGTCTGAATTTATAATTCTTCGAGAGATTAAAATTTACCGTATATACTCGTTTACAAATTAAGTCCAACTGCAAACTGCACAGACCTTGGCTGGCAAGTCTGAGACTATGCAGTTTTGTTAGAATTACTCAGAAGATTAAATCCAATCGACCCTGATCTGTCCGTGCTTTAGAAAACGGTAGACCAGGGTTTAAGGTATTTGCCGTATGACTCTACCTGAAAGCAATTCTATATGGTAAGCATTCACTCTAACTAGGTAATTAAATGTAAATATTGACAAATAAGGACTTGGAAAACATATAGTGTACAAATTTATTGGCCAAACTAATGACAAGTTTTGATTCTCCGTATAAAGAACATTCATTATTCAATATAGCTTAAATGGCCAAAATCCAATACAATCCCCCAGTAGTAGAGATCTCTCATTTATGTAAACTGTTAAGAAGCGGACCACATATCGAATTTCCAGTATAAACAGGAATATATTGGATCCACATGAGGAAGGATATTGCGAATGATTCAAAGTATTGATATTATATGTATGCATAAGATTATAGATGGACGAGCGCAGAATACAAGGGATGCAACCAATAAATAAATGGACTGCTTACTTGATTGTTGGATGGATTGACGGATGAATGAACGAAAACATGCCCCAATGAATACAGTTATTTATTTATTCATTTATACATTTTATTGTATTTTCGTTTTTGGCCGACAAGAATGCAGTGGCCATAAAAATACTGATAGGGATTGTCATAAGTTTGCTTTTAAGACAGATAATTTAAAAAACAAACCTTATTTTCGTTTGAAAAATCTATCATCTAACATTATATAATAGAGTCACTAAACGTTCTTGTTGCTTGAGATGTATACGAACCTCTTGCTAAAAAATCTTCATAAGTACTTGTAAAACAGTGATTGCACGCAAGTAATAAATCTTCAACAGCACACACAAATCAATGTGTAATTAAGAATTTGACACTCGCACAACACAAACACACACGAGATAGTCACATATTTTAATTACACGTTTAAATCCTATAACGAGCAGCTGTTGAAGTTATGACCTCGCAAACGTGACGTTTTGTGCTGATCGACTTACAGGTGAAAACTCTCTAGTCCAATTTCGAGTAGATAGACCAGTATTTTTTAATAATTATTTTATAGAATTCCTATGTTCAGTATTATATAGGATCGAAGAACATCTTCCAGATCACTATTTGTGTGGTCTGTCAAGTTCATCAAAGGAATAAAAGTCGACTTTAAGTGTTGACATATTGTTCATTTTTGCCATTGCTACGTCGTTTAAATATATATTTAATATTTTAGTTTAAACCTAGTTCAAAAATATATCGAGGACTATATCGTACTCGTGTTGTCTTGTCTGAGGACAATAGTGGAGTTTAGTTTTTTTTAATTTATTTTTCATTTTTGGCTTGACGATCTATTTGAAACTTCACAAGCATTTTAAATGTCGTTTAAAAATATACAAGTTTTCAGCGTAAACCTAATTATATAGTCTCTTTGCTATTCTGATGCAAATTTTTAATAGTGTGCTGTTGTTTTAAGGTGGCATCATTAATCGTAATTCTGCATTACGACATTTGACTCTCGTTTGTGTGACGGAAATGTGAGTAAAAATTAATCCGTAGTTATGTACATATGTTGTATAGGAAACGTCCACGCTAAGCCTCAGTATTTTGTATCAAACTGCCCGCAGAACCTTGCCTCTGAAGATAAACTTCTACCCACCGGATCGAATTGTCCTATCGCACATCATTGCATATCAAGCGATTTCTTTGTCTCAACACCTATTTAATTTCATTGATCCTACGCTAATTTTATCTCCCCACTTCCCCACAGATATCAACGGTGAATATTGAGGTCATTCAAATGTATTGCTTTCTGTTTGCAGTCTTTTATAATTGTCACATTAACCTTGTCTGTTACATCAAACTGTGTGTTACTGTTACACTTCTACTATCCATCGAAAAGAGTAGGTGTGTTTACATTGTTTGTGCCAAGATGCCTTTTTGTAGACGACCAGCTTAAAGGTATTTATTTTGCCTCCTCTATATTAGGAATCCAGTATTTATGCCCCATGCAACTTCGTCCAGTTTGCAATGAGGCGCTAGAATTCCCACATCCTTGTGGACATGAATGTGGTTGGAGTAACAACCCATTTCCTCTAGGTACCCCACCCTCTCCATCCAACTGATAGCCACCCTTAACTTCTCTATTTTGCAATGTGAAAGGTTGTCATTCTTCCTTTTCTAATTCGAACAGTATTGCTTACAAATAAACTGACGAATGGACCGCTTTAAATCTTATAAGCACGAGCGTGAAGGAAGACATCACTTCAAAGTAGACGCACAAACTTGACTGAAAACATTCGTAGCTGTAATATAGACTACAAAATCAAAACTAATCACGCTGTCCTAAAAGAAACTATTCCTTTCATTTTACATACACAAATCCCTATTATCATTGAGACTAAGAAATGTATTGCTCAACGATCTAAGGCACTGCCATTTGTTTCCAACGATGCAAACTACGATACTGAGATAAAGAGAAGAGATAGTTACTGTGTTCATAAATCATATTTCTAGTTTATCATCTTTTCTGGAGTAATCGTGATAAAGAAACGTCAACATATGTTCTAAGGCAAATCCTAGACTGCGTTGATAAAGACAATGCTTAAATTATTGTCCACACACCATGGAATCCGTTCCTTGTAATCTCATATTATTGAACTTAGTCGATAAAACCTTTCTTGTTATAAAGTCAATAATTTCGTCTTTCAGAGGAGGCAAAATATCAAAATCAAAATTCTCCACACTGACACTTTCGAAAGTATTTGGCTATCCAATCTGATCCTGGACATAGGAACATATGTTGATAACATAGGCTTGAACATCGTTAGAATCCGAAGGTAATGAAGTTCACGGGTATCCATTTTTCATTTGTTTTCATAGGTAAATATAAGTCATTTATTCACACCCAACCGTTCCTTGAAACGTTATGTCCAGTAAGTCGATGAACAACGGGTTGCAAGAAAACGTCGATGTGTTTGGTCCCCAGAGATGTAAATAAGGAATGGCCAAGCAAGTCTTTATATCATTTTCTCAAAATCGTTTCTTCTTAGATGATAGTCCACAACTCTTCCAGATACTCTTCCAACTTTTCTTCGGGACTCATCATCAAACATTGGTCGTGTTGTTTCCGACTAGGATGTTGTATATGGCATCCATGACAACGTTCACTGGTCAGGCCTGTTGATTTACTTTGTATTGCCAAATGATTTACTTAGTACTGACAAACTTTGCTTACAAGATTGCGTTCACTGTGTTCATTAGAGCTACTGCAAACTGAAGTTCCAAACGAATGTGACCTTATCTTATGGGGCTGAAATGTCCTTCGTCGCTGCCTTGATCTGGTGTTAAATCAAAATTACAACAACATATATCCTCTTGCATAATAATCGTTATAAATGCATGGATGCTATCGGTACCTAACTGCCCCTTGGTAAGATTTCAAGTAATTTCTTCGATCGGAATCTTGAGGCAATGGTGATTTTTTGCTCTTTCAATCGCTGTAGAGGATACTTGGCTGTCGGTGTGCTTAAAGTATGACTGATGACATTTTCCAATTTATGTCAGAGTTCCACATGGTAAATGTGAAGTCTGGCTTTCTCGGTGATAATGGATTTATGCTCTTTAGCATTTGCCATCAAATGTAACACGGTACCATTTCGATTTAGTCTCAGGCGTACATCCAGTCCATTTAGCAAATTATTGTCTTGCAACCACATTTCCAAATGTCAACGATCCATCATTTCTAAACTGTGTCTTTGTTTGATCTTTTTAGCAGTCGTTAAATCTAACATTGTGAGGATCGTCAACTTCTCCAACGTATCAGGTTTCCATGCCATAAAAGCATCAACGTATGTGTTAGATTCTTTTCCGTAAGAGATTTTCCAGGTGCGCTTCGTAAGGGTAAGTATCCATTCTGCTACTGCCATTCAAGTATGCATCCCCTTCTTTGAAAAACGAATTCTTGAAATAGTTTACGGGACTTACTTTGGCATGGGCGCTGTCATTAGTGATGTCCACTGTTAGTTTCAAGCGACTGTTATTCAGATCGATGCAATCTTTTGTTGGTCCTTTGATTTCAAATGTGATAGGGGACGAAACAAACGACGCAAGATGAAATTCTGTTCATTGCTATTCTTGCATCGTTACTACTGCTAGTAGCATCGCAGAGCAATCAAGTCCTGACATCATTTTTGTTCCTTTCTTAGTATTTAAGAAAGTTCATTTCTCTGATTATATTCCTCTTCTTTTCTAATTGTTTTGTCCGAACGTGTATATGAGATCGGAAGGGGTGTAAACCTCAATTTCTGTCTCTTCCTGGTTGTGGTGTAGAGGAAGATTTAATACCTTTGCCAGAAGTGTAAAGCGAATTTATAAGTGTGTCACAGTCATCTAATAGATCCTTTCCAGCTTGAAGCAAGACACTTTCGTTTGTGCTCATGACGGCTTCGTTTGGGCTTTGTCAATATGGACTTAATGACGAAATTTGTTTACTTGCATTAAATCTTCCTCTTGTAAAGCATGCAATCATTCAGTCGCAATCAGTTGGGTGCTACTATATGAAAAGCAGATGTTATATATCTCCTAAACCATGTCTTCGTTGCCGACCGACAACTTGATACAAATCATGCATCTGTTACAATTCACTGGAGAATCGTATACGACAATGTAGTTTCGTATTTATTTTTCCTTTGGACAGTATCTTACTTTGTCCAGGATCTCTTTCTATACAACTGTTAAAATGTAACAATACGATTTACTGATATAATAATAATGAGGACGTACATTATATTTTTTTTTATTCATCTGTCTCGTAAGTAGTGATAACAGAATCTACGTAGAAAGGAACGACTCTTAGTAATGGATCGCCTCTATATCCTACAACGCTGTACTCGCCGATATCACACTACACAAAAGATAAATGTAGTCGTTCGTTCCATACCACAGGATATCAGAATTACTCGTAGAAGAGATCGTTGTTGAGAATGTCTTTCATAGGAAAGTGAGCAGTATAGCCAGGCAGAATATAAACAAACTGGGATATTATAATAGGTAATATATATTATTGTGCTATCAGAGTAATCCATTTTAAGACAAGACCAATTTTTTATGGTACTCGATCAGTATAGTTTTGCGACTTTTATTCTAGATTTTGCGAACTGATCGTTGAAAATAACTGCAATCGTTACGATGAGATGTTGAACATTAAAATAATAGCCCACAGGAATTCTCGCGGTACATTGTTAACTTTGGAATGGTTGGTGATGGTTATCAACAGTGTCATGGTTCTTGTGTCAGAGGAATCACTCGATGTCAAAGGATAATGATTTTCCAAATGTTCCACAAGAAGTTTGCTGATGATGTGACTGGAAATGTTGTTGTGACGATTGGCGTTGGCAGCAATGCCACTGTTGTTGCTATTATTCTTACTGTCAGTAGTATAGTTTTACGAGCTTTGTTCTAGGTTTTGCCAATTGATCGTTGAAAATAAATGCAATCGTTACGAGGAGACACTGGGTATTCAAATGATAGCCTGCCTGAATTCTCTCAGTAGATGTGTTCAACATAATAATATTTCTTTGGTTTGGTCATGACCATGATAAATTTTGCCCAAATTTTCCTGAACTTATTCGTTCAGGATATTGACTATGGAGGAATGATTTCTGTAAACGTTATTTCCAAACGCGCTTCTTGAACGAAATATTTGTTTTGAGGTACCTGGGCTGTAAAACAACATAAAACAATTTTTGGGAAACACATCCATCGAATTATCACTCGCTAACGTTGCATAAAAGTGGTTATTCATAGTGTCATGGTTCTTGTTCCAGAAGAAGGTTGCTGATGTTGCTGCTGATGTGACTGTAAAAGTTGTTGTGGTGATTGGCGTTAGCAGCAAGGCCAGTGTTGTTGCTGTTATTGTTAATGACAATACTATATTTCAAGTCAAGATGGGGAAGAAGAAAACCAATATAATTGCTGAGCAAAATTGTTCACAACTGTTTGTCCTTTTGTTGCAAACTCAAATTTTAAATCGCAGCTCCGACATAATAGACCACAAATGAATTCACCGAAAAAGCTGATTTGATCTTTGCAAAACACGTTCTTGTTTGTTGCTTGTTATAACTCAGGCAAGTTAAAAGCTCCTTTTTACATTTTTTCCACTCATGTGTTTCAATTTATATACAGAATGAACACGTTACGCATTTGTCCCATGACAGAAGAAATTCGGTTGTCGAGTGAGGTAAATAACCTGTCACAAGTTTGTTTGGAACGAGACCCAAATATCCAGTCTTTAACGCTTCTTTTTAGGTGGTGGTGGGTGACGCTCGAAACAATCTATCAAACATTTGCACTTTGAGTTCATGGGTCACTTCATTGGGTGTATAGCCAATGTTACGGTGGTACGACAGATTTTAAACGTGGTCGTGGTAACATGTCGATGTATTTTTAATTGAGGGTGTGTTGATATCTAAAATATTTCCCATTAGTTGTTTTTCAGAGTTATTTTAAAACGTTCCATAACAATCCATACTCGTTTCAGGATTTTTAGTGGTTACAAATGAATGTATCCTTTCAAGAAATCTTTCTGAAAAGTTTCATTCGGACATTTTGTGCCTTTGTCTGTTTGCCATCAGAGATGGTGACAACTATTTTGTTTTAAAAGCAGTTGTAAAGCTTGCTCTAATTCTGAACTCGTTTTAGAAGTGAAAGGAAATACCAATGCTGATTTGGAAACACGTTGATGGCACCATGGCACTATTTATAACCACTATCGTACAATGCCAAATGACAGACATCTATAAATTTGGTTGCTATTAACTTTGTTTTGGCTTCAGGAAAGTTTCGTCAAATGGGTTTATTTAACGTGTACGTCGATTGTTAATGTAATAAGTGTCGCACATCTTGCCAACGTACACATTTTAGGTTTGGTTTGACAGCAAAATATAATTTTTGAAGCCTTCAGTAACCATTAGAAAACATGAACCCGACTGAATATGTTCGCTAATAGTGTCTTCATGATGGGCTTAGTTGTCTTTTCTGCTACTACTATCCTCAATAAATAACCTACTGTTTGATACTCCTCTTAGATTCGTGTGGTGGGGTTTTGGTTTTGAGATAAGGTATGGCGTGTCTGACTAGAAATAGGAATTGGAGCTGTAATCAGTTGAGTGGTGGTGACCTTTTTCTTTATTTCATGTTTCCTTTATGTATTCCCTTCTTTCTTTTCTTTCTGATGCTGAATAAGTTGCAGAGGTCATCGTTTTAAACCAGTTTGATTATTTCGTCTAGATTGGGATTATAACATGGTATCGAAAGAGAAGCTTCAATCTTACTTGGTATTTCTTCCATCCCTATGGTTGTGTCTGTCATAGTGACTTTTCTGCACTTTTCATGACAGTCTTGAAATCGCCCACAGATGGTCTGCCTCTTTTGACTAAACCTTTCTGGTGAATCAGTTGCAAACGTTCAATAATTTTCAGAACTGTTGCAATTTTTCTGCTTCTGTCAAATTGGTTCGATCCAACAACGATTACAATCCCTGTTGCAACTGTGACATCTCGTTCAGATCAGGATTAACGTGTCAATGAATTGTCCGTTGTGTGAACCGATGATGGAGTTCCATCCATCATTTACATGAACGTACATTGTGTTTTGGTCTTTCCATAGCATTCAAAAGTACAATTATGACATCTTTAAAATAATGGTGTCCTTTTTGTCTTCTTTTTCTCGTACTTATCTTATCGCTTCTACTGTAAGTGGTCTAGCAAATTATCCTGACAAAGGAGCTGACACTTTCAACAACAGTCCTTTCAAGATTGCTATAATTCCCTCTCATTGAACGAACATTTTGTTCTTTGACTGAAGGGTATTTTCTTTTTCACAATTTGGCGAAACACGTTTCGATATTTTCCCAGTCGCTGTTCCCGTATCCTGGAGAAAGGAAACGCTCAAACAACAGTGCCACATGGTATCGATGATTTCTTATGATGTTTTCTGAATGGGTTGTTTCCGAATTGCAGCACTGGATGTAGTCATTACTGACAAAACATCCACATGTTTTGATAGAGTCCTTTTCATTTAATTGTTTTGTGACATTTTGTTGTTTAAGGAGTAAAAACCATGAAGAGAAACCTGTCTCAAACCTCCTTTTTCTACTTGAATTCGTCTCTATTGATTGTTGGCACGTCGTATCAACCTGACTATGAGCAGCATTCGACGATAAGGGTTTTTTTAACGGACTAAACCCTGCCAGATCTCTTTTAGATAACTCCAGTAATCTTTGGAACACACTTGTTCTGTCATTATGTCTTCTGGGAAGACACACTGTTCAGCAGAAGCAGCAGTCGCTAAAACAGTAGATGAAGATGTCGTCGATGCCGGAGAAGTAGACATTCATTTAAAAATGGGTTTCCATGTTTATCACCAAAATAGAAAACACTGGTCTAAACTCAGGTTTGGCATGCAGCATCATGATCGACGAAGAAATGGAAGTGGCACAAAGAGAAGCTGTCATGTCATTTCTGGAGTACGCGCACGTATTAGCAGAGTAACTCTATGGCAGTATAAAGATTTTGTTGGAACATTTTTCCTGGGGCTTAAATTTTCCTTGTGAGAGCATCGACTTGCGGCACCATCACAAATCTTTTGGGTCTGCCATCTTTTTAGGGATTTGGCTTTCTTTGTTTTAGCTTTGACAGTATGATTAAATTTTTACAGGGAACAATAATGCCACCACTTAAAGAGCCACTTTCTACCAGGTTTCAAAACAATTTGTGTTTTGGCTTGTGTATCGATTCTTGGATTTGCCAGTTATGATAATGCGACTTTATGTTTGTCTAGAAAATCCTTTTGTTTGATGGCGTATCTGAAAGAACCTTAATATAATTGATGTTATATCATATAAACCATATTAACAATTGTCTGAGACTCGCTTGCAATAAATGTGACTATACTTATGCATTTTATTTGTGATTGATTGCATAAAGAAGACGAATCAGTTTATCATTAGGATGAGATTGAAAAGATGTAATGTTGAATACTCTTTGAAAGAATACACACACACATATAAATAAATAAATAAATATGTGTCTATATATATATATATATATATATATATATATATATATATATATATATATATAAGTATATATATAGTATATATAGTATATATATATATATATATATATATATATATATATATATATATATATATATATGTATATATATATATATAGATATTCAGATGCTTTCCAACTTTTACGATGTCAATCGCACTGAGAGCAGAGGAGGCAGATAAATCCATTCCTTGAAGTGTGGATGAAGTTTGACGAATGTCTTCACACGGAGGTACACACTTCGTCTTCATAACTATTTGCAACACTTTTAGCACATGTTAACCTTCGTGCACAGATAATGGTTTGGTAGTCATGTCTTTGCTGCATTACTGTTCAAAATCTGTCCATAACGAATTTGCTGGCAAACAAAATCCATGAAAGGTAGTCACTAATACACACACACACCACTTTTTCCAATATATGTATAATGAGATGGAAAGAAATCTTTTAAAAGCGTTCAGTCCTCTAAGTCCTAACCAAAGTCTGTTATGTTTTTCAATAGACTTTACTTCCTTCAACGGAATATCGCCTTTAGTCCTTCACCTAAATGTATTTTTGAAAACAATAAGTCATTATTTTGTCAAACGGTATTTACAGAAAGTTATATCGAACCGGATATAACCGCACAAAGTTCCTTCTTGAGG
>JAECUM010007853.1:0-89586 GCA_016617855.1 Megalonaias nervosa | reverse complement strand
CACAATATTTTTTCTAATGACTCGAGCACAACACGACTAAGTGCCGCGTGATAAGTTACTTTTCTGTGGTTCAAGCTAGCATGGGAGGGTTCACTTTGAAATGTCGTCTTAGCTCCTGTGTCACGTAACCGATTCTTCACAATTCAGGTAAAGTCGTACTGTATTACAAACGATGTTATCTCATATGTACAGGATCATGTAATCGTCGATAAATATTGTTTTGATGTTTCACAGTGCGTGACAAACATGCACACACAAAGAACACTTAGTATAAGATCTAATTACGAGTTTCGTGCTCTTTCATGTTTAAAAAGCCATCACAAATATAAATGCTGGAAATGTTCCATAAAGAATTAAATCAAAGTTTTACTTAAAAAAAAAATCGTCCTCACACTTTACAATCGAGTTTGTCGGCGGGTATGTCCTTCAAAGCATATGCGTATGTACGTATGTCGGAGTGTGCGTAATGTCTCTGATTTTCAACAACATGCTTTTTTAATACAGTACCCCTCTCCCCCAACCGGATTCGACTGAGGATGTTTGTGGATACAAAGTTTGAAATTTTATATCCACCATGATGAATTCACCAGGTAGACAGGGGATTAGTTACAGTAGGGTACGATAATATGGAGAAAATGGAGGAAAGCAGGAGAGTGGGGTGGGCGATTTGATGCGGTATATATAAAGCAATTCTTTGGTCCTAGACTGCAGTGAGTTTTATATCATCTGCCTCCTGTAGAGAGAGCTGATGGGGCTATTTTAGGTGAAACATCACATACCCCTGGAGATGGAGCTGGTGGGGCTTTTTTTGGTGAGAAATGTACATTCTTTGCATATGCTTGGTTGAGTTTGTTTAGCAGTGTTGTATACCTGGAATCACGAAACTTAGTGACGAGATGCAACTTTTGAGAACTACATTCTTATCACAAAATTAGGTCACTGTGACCTATATTTCACTTTTCACAGCTTTACTTTCTATTGTGCGCATTAAGATTATTTCTCACGCATCTACATTCACATTTTAGTTGCTCTGGATATGCATTTGAATTTAGCTCATGACCACAGAGGTTTTTCCGTCCTGTATACATAATGCTGTATCTGGAATCATGAAACTTGGCGAGGGGATGCATCTTGATCAGTACATACACCCTAGTTTAAAAGTAGGTCACTGTGAACCATTTTTCTTGCATCATTTACTGGCTATATTTTGTGTTTTATGTGACCTTGCTAAAATAGTTAAATAATATGTCTTCTTATTATCAAACGCTTGAAGAAACGAAGATACAGTTTACGTTTTACTGGCTAAAGTTATTTTTCGCGTTTAGCTTATGACTACAGTTTTTTTTGCATGTTGTGTATATGGTATTCTATCCAGGAAAATGAAACTTGGTGGGGCAATGGATCTTGATTAGCATTACACACTCATTCCAAAAGAGAGTCATTATTGCCTCTATTTTATGTTTCAATAACTTCGATTAAAGTGTGTATTTGATGTTCGTTTCTCAGGCACTGTTAATGTTAAAATGATGAAATATCTGTTAGTACCACATCCTTGCAACAAAAGAAAGTCATCGTGACTTATATTTCGTCGTTGACTGGTCTTGTTTAAGATTCTGTATTTAGTTAATGAACACACATTTTTTTTTTTTTTTTTTCCACGCTACATGCATACTATACTTCTTAAAATCACACAAGCTTGTGTGGGGTTGCATCTTATTTAGTACTCTACCATCATTGCAAAAAGAAGTAACTGGGACTTATTTTTCATGGTTCAGTCACTTTACTAAACTTATGATAACTACAATCATCTATGCTATTTCTACACCCTTAGAACCAAAGGTCCGCTTGATCTACAGTGTATGGTTTATTAACATAAGTTAGATATTTGTGTTTAGCTTATGGCCACATATATTTTTGCATCTAGCCATACACGGAAAGACCAGTGCATTTTGAAGAGGGAATATATATGGTTATGCAGTTGTAATCTTCCTATATTAATCATTGTATATTGTGATTGATTACCCTCGACATGTTAAGTGTGTGCTGTGCATATGAAAGATTACTGATTATAGGAATATGATAAGTGGACTGCATACTTTTAACTGGAAGCCTAACCTGAATTAATAATTTTGTTGAACCATAGCGTTATTTATGAATGAAGGTTACTTAAAGCCTATGACATTCACCCAGTAAAATCTGTTGGGTTTTTGAGGGGTGGGTTGGGTGGGGATGGACGATGATAATATCTTCTGAAGCAGATTTAAATAATAATGACTTTAGTAAAAGACCTTCAACTCATTACGAGGCTTTTATTTTGATGTTCATTGTATCATTTATGTATTTCATGCGCTATCACCGTATTTATGCATATTTGTATATGGTTCAACGGAACGTCAGCTCAGTACTGGCTATACAGTGCCAATTAAAGTTAAAGTTAATAAAAATGTGAAGATAAAAGAAATGCAGAACAGACTTTTGAAAAGGGGCCAACGTTTCGTTCTCAAGGTCACTTTAGTATGATTTTATATTCTGCAAGAATATGAAAGTTTATAATAGCTGCTGGAGACTGCTTTAAGATTTGTACCAGTTAGCTAAGTAATCGTTGATTGCATTCTGGTTTACGGCTGACATATCGTGGTATGCACGTGCACCAGGTGCACCTCCATCGGAATCGGCTACCTCTGTTTTATGTGTAGCTGAGTGTTACGAATATGCAATTTAATTACTTGTTTGTTAGTTTTAAATTCTTTTTTATTTTAGTTTTTGTTTCATTATATTTTGTTGCAATGATAATTTTCATGGGATTTGACTATTTTCGGAAAATTCATTTCTCTGTTTTGACCCGAATAGAACGTAAAAGGTATTACATTATCAGTATTTTTAGCTCACCTTGGTTGAGACGTTTTGTAAACACTAAGCGGAAATGATTGGCTATTACCAAGGTCATGTTCGGCCCACTTGTTAGCTGAATTGTAAACAGTTTTATATTTTAAATTCATTTCCAGTGTGGGAATCTGATTCTTAGATAGGGCTATTCTTGCCTATGTGATAATTGGCATTTTTTTTAACTGCGCTGTTGAAATTGGTGATCACGTCGCCCTGTCTCGTGAGTCACCATGTGATCTAAAATTGAGGGTTTTAATACTCATTATCAGAGTTTTTCCGTCAGTCGTATTCTTACACCTTGAGGGTACAAGGTGTTTCTATTGTTGATGCCGGCTTGTTCTGAAGTTCATCCATTTTTTGGAATTTAATAACTTATTCTCTAGAAAACTACACAAGTGCTTCTTTTTTTATAAAAGTTCTGGGACAAAGATATACAGTCGAAATTTATTCTGGAATTCTAAACGGGAACATTATAAATTGTTATTCAACGAGGATCTGTTGCCGTCAGTACAGCGACCTCATCTGACGTCATCGCCTTCCATATTGGAATTTCATCGAGATTCGAACCTGGATTCAATTAGAACTGTTTAGTGATTGGACTTATATTTTTCAATTCTAGGATTAAAATTTGGATTATATTCACAAACCGTAAGTCCTATTTCATATTTTTACGTTGTTTTCTAGGGAAATAAATTATTTTTTTAACATTTACAAAGCTTGTTGACTTCACTCTTTCCTTTTGTTACATTTATACGAGCCTACACGTAACACTGAACAGTTAAATAAACCGATGAATCGAACTTTATTTACACGGCCAGCTGAATTGTGAACTCCTTTGTCAAAACCGGAAAACGTCATGTGTTTTGATGTGGTTAAGAAGGCCATAAAGCCTCGTTGACTCACTTCTGGTATAAGATCTGCTTTCTAGTCATCCTAGCCTTAGCAATCAGCCGTGAAATTCGTGCCCTGTCGGTCGATCTGAATTACTGACAGTTTCACCTGAAAGTGCGTGTTTCATTTTGATTTTTGTTGTTGGTTTTGTTCGATGTTGTTTTTGTTCGTTTTGTTCGTTGTTGTTCATTACGACCTCTGGTTTCATTGCCAATGCCAAGCTCTATGTAATCAGAAATCAGTCTTTCCTTTCAAAAGTATGTCTTCTCAATGGTACCTTCTTCCCGAAAGCTTCTTCCAAACCCCGTACGGACTTTGAGGTGGTAATGAAACGTACTGAGCCCATTACTTGTTCTTCCTACTTCTAAAACGAAAGGACGATATTTATGCTCAGGCATTCATTGGGTTATCCGCTCAGCCTGCAAGGAGTTAATCCAAAGCCATACGAGTTTCTTACTTATATAGGCTTATGATGTTAATGTATTCGCTAGCAGCCTAGCCTTCGAACGAAACATCTCCCTTACTAACATTATCCAAGCCATGGGATGGTCTGATAGCTGAAAGACCTTTCACTTCAAAAGGCTTAATTCAGCCTTGTGGAGCCTACATCATCACCGCAACAAAAACAGCAGCAAAAACCGCGTCGTTACTAAGCTGCTGATGGACCTGGGAAGGAGTATTCCTTCTCAGGTCCCTCAGCAGCTTAGTAACGACGCGATTTTTCACTGTTTTTACTGGATTTGTTGTATGCACAATGGAACAAGTCTACAAGAGAAGCAGATATGTGCCAGCCGTGTTAGAGATTTGTGCCTGCAATGTGCAAAAGCGGCTGTCCAATTCTCCTAGGTCTGTTTTCATACTTTACGGCGATTTTATTTGCGATTGATTTTGTGGGAATTCGGCCTTTTTTGTGATTCACTTTACTCTGCAATTGAAAAACATTTTCCAAGACACAATGGTCAGCGCCTTGTAAATGCAATATCTCCTATTTCTGTTTAGTATAGGTTCCTTATGGGGTTGAAAATGGCACGCGGTAAGTGAGTTGGTGTCACTTTAAATGGGGTAATCAAAGATGGATCAGTTTTGACATGCCAATCTTTTCACTGATTCGGTTTCTCCTTCTCTGACGAGTTGAAAATGTATTCATCTTGATGGTCACTGATTTTTTTGGATAGCAAATGGTTTCAAAGGTGCGTTTGTAGATCCTCGAGCTGTTTTTGCCACCCTAAGATATGTACCATACATGCAGATTCCGATAGTTTTTAATGATACATAATTGACATCGGGTGAACATTTTCTGTTGACACACACACGTTTTCTAGAGTTATGCCTGTTTCTTTTTTATTCGTGTTATGTCTTCTTTGCATGTTCATTCATGCATGCATATATTCTGCCATAGTTCTTGCGCTGTTCGACTTGCACCACTCATTTTGGGGGCCCTCTACAGATATTACTGTCTTCTAAATGAGTGAGAGGTTGTTACGTGTCTAGGCTCGTACAAAGTAACAAGAAAAGAGTGAAGACAACAAGCTTTGTAAAATTTAGTAAATAATTTATTTCCCTAGCAAAACAAGGTAAAAATGAGAAAAAGGACTTACGGTTTACGAATCAAATCCAAAAATTAATCCAAGAATTAAAAAATAGAAGTCTTATCAATGAAAAGTCCTAAATGAATCTGTGTTCGAGTTCCGATGAAATCAAAATCGAGGGCGCTTACATATGTCGTGACCTTCAAAGTGTTGCCGTGTCAACAGTTCCTTGTTGAATCACAGAAAATAATATTCCAGTTTAGAATTTCTGAATAAATAAATTTCCTAGTCCAAGAATTTCTGTATGAGCACTAGCATTTTCCAGGGAAACAATCAATAATTCCATAAAATAAAAATTCAGCTCAAACTGGTCAGAACAAGAGGCCTTTAAGTGTCGAAGATTTTTAGCCCAACTGGCTAGTTCTTCTCAAGAAAACGGATATACAGTAAGTTAAGACGCAAAACAGAATCCCGTTTGAGGGTCACGTGGTCACCTTCTAGAACACATAGAATATTGTTTTACATGCTAATTATTACGTACTCTAGGTATGGCCTTGATTCCACTGAATGAATCTTACTCTTAGAATGAATAAAGAAAAAAATTAAAAGGTTGTTTACTAGAACTCTGTCTGATTTCTGATTCAAGGTCAATGCTTGTTTAATTTCTTAGAAAAATAGCACACTGGATGATCAACACCATTTCTATCTTCTTGAATCAATACTGCTTCAACCCCAACATCCCTTGCATCAACAAATAATTTAAATGATTGACTGAAATTTGGAGCTGTAAGAACTGGTGCACTCTCAAGTATGGCCTTTAACTTATCAAAAGCCTCCTGACATTTTTCAGTCCAAAGAAACTTGTTTTTCTTGCTCAGTAAGGTTGTCAGGGGTTCAGCAATAATAGAAAAATTGGAACAAAATTTCCGATAGTGTCCAGCCATACCTAAAAATCGAATCAGCTGCTTTTTACTGACAGGCACAGGGAATTCAGAGATAGCCTTGACCTTAGCATCTATAGGTTTAACTTGTCCATGTCCCACGATCTGTCCTAGAAATGTTATAAAAGCACGGCAGAACTCACTTTTGGATAAATTGATTGTCAAACTTGCATCAGTGAGTCTGTCAAAGAATTTCCGAATTGTTGCTAGATGTTCTTTCCAGGTGTCGTTGTAGATGATAAGCATCACAATTATCTAGACCAGAGGTAATCATATTGATTAAACGTTGAAAAGTTCTTGGCGAACCCTACATCCCAAACGGCATCACTTTATATTGATAAAGTCCATCTGGAGTCACGAATGCCGAAATTTCCTTTGAACGTTCCGTTAGTGGAATTTGCCAAAATCCTTTCAGAAGGTCAAATTTGGTGACATACTTGGCATTTCTAATTTTATCAATGCAGTCATCGATTCTTGGTAATGGAAATGAATCTGTTTTAGTCACACTGTTCACCTTCCTATAATCAGTGTACATACGGAAAGTTTTATCTGGTTTCGGAACAAGTATACATGGTGAACTCCAGTCAATTTTACTGGGCTCTATGAAATCATTCTCCAACAAATACTGAATTTCTTTTTTCAAGTATTCCTGTTTGAGAGAGTTCATCCTGTAAGGGTGTTGTTTTACCGGTGTGGAATTTGCAATTTCAACGTCATGAAAAATTTGTTTGTTCTCGTAGGAACATCTGGAAAAAAGTGCTAATATTCCAATAATAACTGCTTAAGTTGATTCCTTTCTTGTTACTCCAAAATCAATAGAATCCGATTGCATTCCTTTACTTAAATCCTCACTGAGCGTGACAGGTACAACTATATTAATTGCATGATTTACCTGGCTATCTCTCTCAATATACTCCTTTAACATGTTTATGTGGCAAATTAATTTTTGTTTTCGCCTCCCAGGAGTATTTATGATGTAATTTAAATCATTTACTTTCTTTTCAACCGTGAAGAGGACTTTTTGGTATGGGCAAGAGAGCTTGAACTCTATCACCAGGCTAAAAACTCCTTTCCTTTTGAGTTTTTATCATATCTTAATTTCATTTTTGACTGAGTAGAGTGCAGATTTGCTCTTGCAACCCCACAAGCCTTTGACAACTTATACTTAAAATTGGAAACATAATCGAGAAGATTAAGTTCAGTATCTTCATTAGAAAGAAGTTTCTTTTTTAACAACTTCAATGGTCCACGCACAGTGTGTCCAAAACTAATTCAAAGGAACTGAATCCAAAAGATTGTTGAACTGATTCCCGAACAGCAAACAATAGTAAATGAATGCCTTCATTACAATCTTTACCTGTATCAAAACGATATGATCGAATCATATTTTTCAAAGTCTGATGAAATCTTTCTAAAGTCCCTTGGTTCTCAGGGTGATAGGCAGAAGATTTGAATTGTTGAATGCATAATTCATACATAACTTGCTGGGAAATTCCAGACATAAAATTTGACCCTTCATCAGATTGGACAGATTTGGGAAGGCCAAATTGAGTAAAAAAAACTTTATCAAAGCCTTTACAATTATTTTAGCTTTAATATTCCTCAAAGGAATTGCGTCTGAGAATGTTCTTGACGCACACATAATGGTCAACAAGTATTGGTTGCCTGACTTGGTCTTAGGTAAGGGACCAACAAAATCTAGCATTATTCTGCTAAAATGGTTCGTCAAATGCAGGAATAGGTTGCCGATGCGTCTTAGGTACCTTCTGATTGGGTTTTCCTACCATTTGACAAGTATGACAAGATCTGCAGTATTTACAAACATCACTTTTGATTTTTGGCCAATAAAAGTGAGTCAAGATCTTGTGGTATGTCTTATTAATCCCTAAATGATCAGCCAAAGGAGTTTCATTGGCCAGACTAAGTATTTCCTGTCTGTGTGATTTTGGAACTACAATTTGATAGTTCACTGACCACTCGTCACCAGCAGGTACCTCGGGAGGTCTTCATTTTCTCATAAGAATTCCATTTTTAATGAAATAACAGAGAGGTACTTCAGTGGCTTCAGTTTCACTAATGGCCCTTTGAAACAAACAGGAGGTCTCAGGATCTTTTTCCTGTTCGACGACATGTGATTGTCGTTTGTCAGTCTGATCAGATAAAAGAGAATGAGTAGTTAAAAGAGGATCGCTGTGATCAATACCTTTTGATTGATCCAAACAAGGAGTGAAAGTGACCTCGTCAAACGCCTGACCAATACATGTGTCAGCTAAAGGAATACTTTCCTTATCAACATCATTCTCAAGAGATTTCTTTGCCATAGCTCTAGTAACTGCACAAGTTGGGTATAAATAGGGAATTCTTTCTCAATAGGATCAACTTTCAGATCCAAACAAGGCTTGTCAGTTACAAGTGGATTAACCACAACCTTGTGTCCAGCTAGGTCGTTGCCTAGTAACAAATTATTACCCTCAACGGGTAAAGAAGTCACCACTTTTCCGACTGTCACGGGTCCTGAAACTAAGTCTGAGGACAAAGTTACACAATGGAGAGGAACATTAACAAAGCCGCACTCTACTCCCTGAATGAGAACACTCACATTAGAAGAAGACTCCTCAGAAAAAGGCAAAGTACCTGATAATAAGAGACGCTCCTGTGTCCCTTAAAATTTTAATAGGGATAGGATTGGCCAAATCACCCAAGAGTGATATAAAACCCTTCGACATGAATGGTTCATAATTCTCCATAACAAAATCAGACGGGGGTTTATTAGACCCAACAAATGTATTGTTTTCAATACATGACCGTGATCTTGATCTCTTTGAAATAAGAGCATTTGGGATAGGTCTGTCTTGATTCTGATACTTATTATTCAACTTGAAGCAATCAGAAATGACGTGTTCTTTCTTCTTGCAATAGGTACACGTAGGAAGACACAAGGATTTTTGATCAAGCTTATCAGAAGCTTGATTTTTAAAAGTTGTGCTAGATTGAGTTTTAGAAATGCTCGTATTTGGCTCAAATACCTTTTTACCAGAAGACTGCTGAGTGGAAGACTTGCCTACAACAGGAATTTTATGAGCTAAGGAATACTCGTCAGCAGCACGAGCAGCATTTTGCAAGGTTTCGATCTTATGCTTGTCAAGATGAGTCTTAATATCACTATGGACACAGTTCTTGAACTCTTCAAGTAATACAAGTTGTCTGAGACTTTCATAATCTTGATCACCTTTCTTGGCTAAGAACCACCTTTCAAATAACTGCTGTTTTTCTCTTGCAAATTTGACATGAGTTTGTCCAGCTTCTTTTTTATAGTTCCTAAATTTTGCCGATAAGCCTCAGGAACTAACTCATAACTCTTTAAGATGCATTTCTTAACCTGATCATAGTCGGCACTTTGCTGTACTGACAGTGAATGGTAAATATCACTAGCTTTACCAGTAAGTACACATTGTAATAATAGAATCCAATGCTCCCTTGGCCATTTCAAATTTTCGGCAATTTTTTTCAAAACGAGGAAAATATTTGTCTACTTTTTCTCTGAAAGGGGGCACTAACCTAATATTCTTAGTAACAGCAAAAATTGAATTCGTATCTAAAGTGGGAATGTGGTTTTCACTTGCCAGTTCTATTTCCTTTATTCTAAATTGATATTCCCTCTCTTCCTTCTCTCTTTGCATTTGCATCTGTCTCTCTTTTTCTCTCCTTCTCTCTCTCTCTATCTAATTTCATTTGTATTTTTTTCTCTTCTTTCTGTCTCTCTCTCCTCTTTCTAAAATTGTAACTGCATTTCTCTCTCTCTCTCTCTCTCTCTCTCTCTCTCTCTCTCTCTCTCTCTCTCTCTCTCTCTCTCCTCTTTTTCAAATTGCTTTTGTTTTTCTTCTTTCTGAAGTTCAAACTTTCTTCAATCCAATTCCATCTTGTATTTTATTTTTAATTCCTTTAGTTTAATATCAGAGTCTGATACAGACTTATTGATCGAAACCAAAACACTTTTACCCAAAACACCCTTTTCTACTAAATACTGGACCAAAATGTTTTTTATTTCTTGCTTTGTTAAAGAAGCTTTTGCCTTAGAAAGGTCATATTTTCTGGCAAGTTGAAGCAATTCATCTTTTTTCAAACAGTCCAACTGCTCCTGGATAGGGTTTGAAAGAAAGATCTCCTCTTTTGATAACATTGTGAAAAAGTCTGTTGATTTCACTAAAGATTAAAAAAAAAAAAATGTGAAATAATACTTGGGATTTAAAAAATTCAGAAAACTAGGGGAATTTAAATTTCAAAAAACAATTTTCTGAAGTATATTAACTAAAATTTATATATCCCAGACGAGCCCCCAATTTTCTTACAAAAGTAACAAGAAAAGAGTGAAGACAACAAGCTTTGTAAAATTTAGTAAATAATTTATTTCCCTAGAAAGACAAGGTAAAAATGAGAAAAAGGACTTACGGTTTACGAATCAAATCCAAAAATTAATCCAAGAATTAAAAACTAGAAGTGCTATCAATGAAAAGTCCTAAATGAATATGTGTTCGAGTTCCGATGAAATCAAAATCGAGGGCGATTACGTATGTCGTGACCTTCAAAGTGTTGCCGTGTCAACAGTTTCTTGTTGAATCACAGAAAATAATATTCCAGTTTAGAATTTCTGAATAAATTTTCGATAAATTTCCTAGTCCAAGAATTTCTGTATGAGCACTAGCATTTTCCAGAGAAAGAATCAATAATTCCATAAAATAAAAATTCAACTCAAACTGGTCAGAACAAGACACCTTTAAGTGTCGAAGATTTTTAGCTCAACTGGCTAGTTCTTCTCAAGAAAATGGCTATACAGTAAGTTAAGACGCAAAACAGATTCCCGTTTGAGGGTCACGTGGTCACCTTCTAGAACACGTAGAATACTTTTTACATGCTAATTATTACGTACTCTAGGTATGGCCTTGATTCCACTGAATGAATCTTACTCTTAGAATGAACAAAAAAAAATAAAAAAAATAAAAAATAAAAAAGTTGTTTACTAGAACTCTATCTAATTTCTGAATCAAGATCAGAAACTAGATACAAGGTTTCAACTACTGGTTGTTTAATCAGGTCAAAAAGAACAGAACTGAATTTCTAAAAAAAATGAAATCGAGTTGACAAAGTTATCATTACAATAAGATGTAAAAAAATTTAAAACTGACATACAAATAATTAAATTTTACATATGCATAACAGAGGTGGAAGGCGAAATTGTTTGCATTTGTAGCATGCATACTGGAGAGAATGTTGGCATACCTCTTTGCCACTTTCATGTACTGTGGCAGAAATTTCTTTACACAATGTACTTGTGGAAACTGTACATAATCTAAACGCATAGCTAACCCAAATCTCTGCTCCATGTGCTCGAAAAGCTGCCTGAATTAGTCTAAAGTACACTGTCTTTAGCAGTTATTAAAATAGGGAAAACGATATTTGCCAGACTAGACAAAACAAGCTTCAGAAATTGCAATGAATGGATTACAAATATATAAAAAGTAAACAAAGTTACAGGCTCGTTTTATCCAATTTATCTCTGAAGTCCAGAAAGTGAAAATGATAGGTGTAGATCCGAAGTAAGATCAAACTGTATATTCTATTGCCCAAATTTCAACATTCGATCATACACCAATTTAAAAAAAATTAAAAGCTCTTTTAATAATTCTTAAGATATACCCGTTATAGCAGTTGCTTGTGTGCATTAATTTTGCTGGTAATAGATTGCGCATATACTGAATTACTGGTACAGTTTTAATGTTGCACACAATAAACAATGGCCCATCATCGTGCGACAGCTGCATTTTGTGAAGACTCTACATCTTGTTTGAAGAGTTAGCAATTTAGATCATAGTGTCAATTCCATTTGACACATCTACATTTAATAAAGAAGTTTTTAATAGAAGAAGTTTGCTAACAGCAAAAAACGTAACTGGGAGTGACTTAGCGCTAATTCAATTAAATGGGCTGCTGTTGTTTCAAGTATAAATTTACAATTTGTTGTTCACTCGACATATTTATACCAAGAAGTGGCTATCTTTTAAATGCAGGCGGTGTGCAAGGATATAATGAAGGCTGCTATACAAAACTCAACTTTTGTATTTGATTTCAAACAGTAGACAAGAACAAAACCAAGGCTGTCATTTAAAAGGCATAACGTTTGTGTATTATTTCCAACAGTGGACAGCGAGATATTCTAGGTATTTATACGAAGTCGTGGATATTGTCTAGGTACTGGTTGAAGAGAAGGTCCTAAGAAAAATTCCTATTGAAAAAGCTTCACGCTTTTGTAAGATTTCAGACCATGGACAATGATCTTGGATAGATAATTATACAAAGTCGTCACTATTGTGTGAATACAGGAAGTGAGAAATGATCTCAAGATGGCTGCTTCGTAAAAGGTACTGTGGATTAGGATCTTAGAACGGTGTTTATACAAAGTGGTAGCGATTGTGTGAATACATGAACAGAAAAGGGCCTTCAGACTGCTATTATAGAAAAGGCATGACATTTATGAGAAATTAGAAACATTAAACAAAGACCTTGGAGCATAGGGAATGTTGTTGTTTTAGGGTTTAACGCCTTTTTTCAGCACAGAATAGGCTATACATGGCGGCCAGTATCAATGGTGGAGGAAGAACCCAGAAAAACCCGGAAAGAACCACCGACCCACGAAAAGCTACTGGCAAGCTTTCTCACGTACCCACATTGGCCGAGCACGAGACTCAAACCCACGCAGGCAGAGGTGAGATGGCAGTGATCTGTAACGTGAGCCCTTTAGACCACTTGGCCACTAGGGGCCCCCATAGGGAATGTATGAATACGGATAGAGGACAAGGACCTAACATAGGCTACTACAGAAAGGCATAACTTCACCTCATGTCAAGAAAGTGTGTGTAAGCTAACAGAGTAGTGGTCGCAAGATTTTGCACGTGATGATACCATTGCCTGTGTACTAAGGAATTAAAACAGACTCAACAATGAATATCTATTGCATAAATTAATTTCCTTTATTGTTTTATTTTACATTTAGCGTGTGACTATGAGTAGTTTTGAGGTAATTTGGTAAATGGTCTATTCTTGCCAACAAGATGCATGTAAGCTCACCATCTAATCTGTCTAGTTTCTGAAATGGTGCAGAACGATAAACTTTAGTAAAAGTGTAACATTTAACATGAAAAGCACTTGATGCAAGACGAATACTACTGGACTATTAATCATTATTTGTCATATTTCTTCCATTTCTTACTGCCGTGTAAGCATTGTCATGGGTATATTGTTCAGCAGTCCTTATATTCACAGAGCATAGCAAATCGCATATTTGTAAAATATTTTTTGGAACTTTAAACTGACATTGTGCTTATTTGGATGAGCGTCAAAAATGGTCAGTTTAAAATATGGCTATCGGTTAACGCTTCTGCATTGTCATTCTAAACCCCATGACCGCACAAATATAAACGCTTTTCACAGCCACTAATGTTTGTTTTTACGTCTCACAAAGTGTGCATTACAGAAGATATAAATGATAAAACAGACTGATTTATGACTGTTAATTGGTCATGGAATTGTAGCAAACAGGAAAGTAAGGGTTGTGGCATCGCGTTGCTGGGAAACTTATTTGTGATCATTTGATCTCGAATTCACAACTACAAAACGTCAATTTCAACAAAGTTGCTAATTTACTTCAGTGAAAAGGCCTTTTGTACATATCACATGATTTTACTAAAGACATTTCTACTCAAAATGATCAAAACATTAGGATAAGTTTCCAGTAAAATTAGTATATGCCAAGGGAGGTTAATGTTGCTACTTTTGATGCACATTATTGATGTCTTAAAATGGGATCAGCTGAAGAACATAATTAAATCATTAGCTTAAGTTATGACAACTACAAATTACAGTTAAATCATTACTTTAAGTTATGATTATTACATTTGTGGTGGTAAAATATGCATGTCCTTTCAAGCAAAAGGGTCGAGATCAAAAACCTTCTAAAATGTTCGATACCTTTGAGAAATTGTTATGTCAAGACAGTACATGCATGCCATTTATTTATATATTCAACAACAGCCATTTTTATAGCTATAAGGTGGTCAGGATAAGCATGTCCAACTTTTAAGTGTACGGTAAACTGTACATACCGTGCATAAAACAGCTTAGGTTGGCTGTTGTGCTGTAACCTTTTTCAAGGAACCTACCTTTCACTGTGCTGACATAGTGTAACCTCTGCCAAAGCACTTCCATTTCATTGCATAGACAAAGTTTAACATATGTCAAGGCACTTTCTTATCATTGCACAGACACAATTTAACTTTTGTCAAGGCACTTTCCTTTCATTGCATTGACACAGTTTAACCTTTGTCAAGGCATTTTCTTTTCATTGCATTGACACAAAATGGTTACTGTGGAGTCACTTCTCTAACTTCCCATAACATTTTTTTTTAGCAAAAAATTAGTAATTGAATGAAGTATCTAGCTGTGGGTAAATTATGCAAAATTGCTATAATCAAGATAAATTATGTGATTATTAACTGCATATAGGTGCCATCATTTTGATTTATCTTAGTTTGCTGTTTTAAAGCAATCATCACACAGAAGCCTCTATACAGTGATATAACAAAATTAGGAAATTATTTTTTTATCTACATTAGTATAATTCATCATTGATTACTAACATTTTCATATAGAAATTTGAAAACTTGTTAATTATGAAAATATAAACATATTTTTACGCAAACTTTTCACATGTAAACATAATGAACTGAGGACAGAAAACAGGCTGGAGATAATAAAGCAATTCCAGCTTACCACAGATTAGAACGTAGGGGTAAGGGTTGAACAAGTACGTGTCTTTTAAACAATGGATAATTTCCATTCGTTTAATGAACGAAAGAAGATATACGGTGTAATTTCTTACCAAATCTGATTCTGTTCTCTTCTTACTGGCTGTATGTCTGTCTAGACTATGAACACATCCACGAACTTCAAAATGATAAGAGTATCATCACTCGTTAAGTATTAATATTTGACTGAAATGTTTTGCCTGAAAATTTGCGTGTATAATATACAGTCCTTGTATAATTGATTAGCGTAATGAAATAATTGTTACATAAGAACTTAATAGAAGCAGAAGACAGTTAACATATTTACATTGTCTTGTCGTAATGTTTTCCCTTCCCCGTTTCAGATTGCACCCGGTGTCCCGATCTTACGTTGTCATGGGTGAAGAAATTTGACATAATGTGAAATTGTGTACAACTCGTCCTTGTAACGTTGAGTTATTTTCGTAGGTATCAATTTTCATATGTACGGAATAGTTTTGGATTGCGAATGGAATCATATTATTTCCACAGAGTCGTCTTTTGAGTCCAAACAATTTTTAATCTTTGTTCGAGCCAGTAATTTGAAAGATCTGCTGTGACAACTGGTACTGAACGGATTAGCAGTATGCGAAGAGAAATAATTATTCATCCACGGTGACTTCAGAACTATCAACGGTGAACAGAAAATAAAGATGCAGCCTCTATCAGTTACTTCAAGGTTACTGGTGATATTGTAAAAGATACTATGCAGGGATGTACTGATGTAATTGTGGAATTGATGAAACACGTGTCTGTCTATAGAAAATACACAACACATGTAAGAGTTGTTTTAATTAATATCGATTGATTTGAGTAGCATTCTGTCCTCCAAGAAAACACTAATGTAGTGGGAATGTGAATTAGCAAAAACTGAATGGATATCAAAGGCATTCTTCCTTATGAACTGCATCGTAAAATATCTTCAAACAGCAGTCAACCAGAAGCTTTGCTGCCCAACTTTCAGAAGGAATGATGTCTATTAAGGCAGGACTGCGGATAAGCTCTTAATCCGGACATGGGAATGAATAAATGCCTTTATTGTAAGTCACCAGTACCCCTCAGCCACATCTCTCTCTCTCTCTCTCTCTCTCTCTCTCTCTCTCTCTCTCTCTCTCTCTCTCTCTCTCTCTCTCTCTTGTATGGTCTGAAAGCATGTTTTACCACAGTGTATCCATCTCACTTTCTGTCTCAACGAGCGTGGCGATTGTCGCCTGTCCTGCGACGATATCTCTGGACCCATGATTGATGGCAAAATTTAGTCACATGAGGCAAAGGAAAGGGGAAAGTTAGAACTGGTGTGTGTGTGTGTGGGGGGGGGTAGAAGCAATTGTATGGTTGGTAGCAATGTTAAATAAATAAAAATTGACTTAGATGAACTATAAATACATTTAAATGTTTGAATTACCTATTGCTGGTTCCTCATTTCGCTTAGTGTATATTACGAACTCGTTACAATATAGTAGCCTGTATGTGAAAGCCAGCGCATTCAATGTTCAAGTAGTTAACCATGCTCTGTTTGTAATGCTCTACTTTCTTCGTTTAAACATCTTTCTTGTTTAAATCATAAGTACCTTATTTAATCAATATGAATGAAAATAGAAGTTTAAAAACTAAAACATGCAACCTATTAATTTGTAAAGGAGATTGCGATTCCTCGCAAAGGTCAAGAACTACATTTTGTAGCTGACACTGGAAAGGGCTGTTCAGAGTTAATTCATTCTGTCAATACATAGTTGCTTGTAGTCAAGGGTAACTGTGATGGAAATTCAAATATGAGTATTTGTGTGTGATATAAATAAAATATATGTATATTATGTACGTTGTATATTTGATATACCACTCGTATAAATTTTTCATTAAAAGAAAACTCAGCAAGCCTCGTTTCCTTTTCATGAAAAATGTATAAATCTCGTGGTATATACTAAGCAAAGAGGAAGCTGCTATCACTGGGTCCTACAGGATAATGCTCGATAACATTAAGAGGATTTTTTCGTGGGAAGAAATAATATTATCAAACAGGTTAGACAATTCGTAACTCGTACCATACGGAGATTCGAACCACTGGACCGCAGGTTACGGTACCCATGGCATTGCCTGCATGTACCAGCTTTTGTACCCTCTCGACCAAGCACCCATCACCAAAATATGATTCTACAGAGTCGCTGGTATAGGCATTCGTGTGCAGCAGACATACCCACATATCGACCCAGTAATTAATTCTCGTTTGATTCTCATCTCATTTGATCTCAGTGAATTAGACGAGAATTACTGAGTCGATATGCGGATGTGTTGTTTGTTTTATTGTTTTGGGTTGTGTGTGTGTGTGTGTGTGTGTGTGTGTGTGTGTGTTTCAAAGAGAAAAACTCTCTTGAGATTGATGCAAACAAGATTACAATGTTAGACTCCCCCCCTCCTCCCCCACTCCCGATAATCGGGTTAGAAATTATAAATTGAAGTATGAATTTACTATTTTCGTACATTTTTTTAAATATCCATGATGCTTTTTGCTTTTAAAGTCGGTAGGGGCTTACAAGCAGCCGGGAGGGTAGGCGAATACTGTAGCTGATATTTCCTATTTGTGATGTGCTTGGATGTTCAACAAATGGGAAACAATCAATATAGCATTAAGCAAGTGTGTTAAAAGTATTATTTTTCGAATGACATACATTCAGTTATTTCCAAATATGCAGTTATATGTATGTATGTATGTATGTATGTATGTATGTATGTATGTATGTATGTATGTATGTGTGTGTATCTACAGTGTATGTATGTACAGCATATGTATTTAGGTACAGTATGCATGCATGTACATGTATGTACAGTGTATGCATGTATATACAGTATATGTATGTAGTTAAGCAGGTATACACATAATGAAGAATAACAACTCTCCTTTTCACTAAAGCTCCCCATATTAATGTAAATAAATGTTTAACATTCCTTCTTTAAAGTGCAAAACGGGAGACACAACTGTAAAAAAGCAAACTTTCTGTTTCAACAAAAAGTATTTGAAGATCATATAAAGAATCAGCTATTTGGCGAAATAATTAGACTGTCGTTTGGACTGGCTGACGATAACAACTATAGGTACAAATATAAGGAAACGGCTGACGGATGAGGAGATGAAAGGCAAATGGTCGGACCAGGAAAGAGCAAATAAAGAGATGGGTAATTGTTGAATGGATGGCTGAAGGAACCTATAGTCAGAGAGACGAATCAAAAGATGGAAGGTTGTCCATAGAGGAGGGTGAACATATAAACGGAAAGACCCATACATGGACAAACATATGGTACAGACAGAGAGTGAAAAATCAGTCAGAAAAAACACACAGACACGTGGAGGAACTTTTGGACAGATAATGAAGTTATCTAATGAATATCTGGACGGAGACGTAGGCAGAATATCCAATAATTGTATAGTATTCGTTCAGACAAAGAGACCAATTAAGGCGTCTATCGGACAGCAAATACTAGATTAGATGGAGTCGGGCGTGACTAATTCTGCACTCATTCATTCGTTTCGGAATTGGGGAAACCAGATATGCCCAACAAATGATATATTTTAGCAAGTTGGTTTATGAACACATTATATCAGAAGCACATTTCAAAGACTCTATCAATGCAATATTTCCACCTTTAGCAAGTTTTAGTCGCCGATTTTATATTATGAAGTAAGGGACATTGGTTAAAATTATTCAATACTTTTGTGGGAAAATTACGAATCAATATAACAATGATCCTAAAGTTGCTTTACCTAAATTGTCAATGAGTTATTTTTTACAAAGTGGATTATGTCGTTATATTTCAAATAGATATTTCGTCCATGCGATGTCAGTATTGTAGACACACGATGCATGTTAATAATCAAGCAAAGAAGATTTGATTCAATCGTACTTAGACAGGACCGCTCTGGTGGACGAGTGGTTAGAGCATCCGCCTCTGATGCGGGAGGTTGCGGGTTCGAACCCAGCCCAAGTCATAACAAAGACTTATAAAAATGATACTAAAAGCTGCCTCGCTGGACGCTCAGCATTAAGATGTTAGTGTTAGGACTGGTCGGCCTGGTGTCAGGGTAAAGTGAGTGGGTGGGACATGATGCTACATGTCTGTGGCATGATGCCCCAGTGTTAGACATCATTATCAACTGCCACACTGCAGACATCATAGTGATATGACTGAAAAATTGTTAAAGCTACGTTAAAATCCAAATTATTCAACACCCAGACACACAGAGACATATACTCAGACAGTAAACTTGTATAATTTGTCAGTTAAGCGTAGGAATAGACCCACGAACTACCCTAGTATTTATTGCATCGAATATTTTAAAAACTTTAATCTAAATGGTTAGACTGCTTGTTCTGTATCTCGTTCTTTTCAAATATTTCTCATTTATATCGCAATCGATGCAGCTTAATTGTTCCTTTCATAAAATATGTTGAAAGGTATTGAATGCACTTTGAAAGGCTATTTGTACTGTTATGTTTATTTGATTTGTATTATTTGTTGGATTTTCTTAATGATTATATGTTATTTACATTTGGACTTTGTGCAAGACCTTGTTGTAAGCTAAGATCATAGTGTACCTGACCAGTGATATTTATTTTGTAAGCAACATAATGCAGAGCTAAATCTTTTTCTACGAGTGTGGATGAAATATTCAGATCATTAATAATATTAACATATTTTTCATGAATTTACGTTATAAGATACAGTCTTGATTCTGACCTCCGAGTCTTCTAGAATGGAAAATTTCATTAAGTGATAGAGAATTTCCAGAAAATGGCAATTCCGACTTAGGTCAAGTAGAGGGGTATATAATTTTGTTTATCTAAAAATGACTAATTCTTGCCTTAACATCTGAAGCAGAATCAATCTTATTGTTGCCTTAGTTTTTCCTTTGGGTGGATTTATTTATTCAAATTATATTCACTGGCATTACAAAGTGCTCAATATTCTTGGACTGGAACATTAATTTGGAATTATAGTGAATTCATACAAGGACATTTTGGATTATATTATTGCGATACATTAAAGACTGTTAGCACGTCATTAAAATCCAGGCCAATTGTACATTAGCACGTTCAAGACTACATGCACATCAACATGTTCAGTATTGGAATTTATTTGGAATGCTATTGGAATTCAATTGGAATTTCATACATTTGGACTAGTGATAAAATTTTTAATGCTATTTTGGATTTAATTCACACTACAGTAAGTTCTTTTGAATTTTCACTTTGTATTCTAAAGAAATAAATCATGTGTTGAATTTTACAAAACTTGTTGGTTTTCTCTCTGTTCTTTTATTTAGTTTAAAACCATAGAATCATAACAGTACTGATACGGTAATTGATCCTCTTCGGAGAGCTGTTACGTAAGTGTTTGTTTTCATATGCAAAAGCAAATGGCAAATACGTGTCTGAATAAACCCTGTTCTGTTCAGACCGATCATTATCTGTGAAGGAAAATGTGCTCATTGAATGCTTCTATCTTGTAAACATTATGTAAGTGAAATGTCGCAAACCATGTCTTCGTTTCCTTCCACTCAAATCTGCAATATATATTCACTCTGTGAAGGGTGGACACACAAACACACACATTGTGATGTACATTTATACTGAGGGCTTAACTTTCATCTGTGATTGTATGTTGATAAGCTAATGGTCATTTGGAAACAAATGTTTAGATAGCTAACTTTTGTCCATGATTGTGGGTTGTACTTTAAGGGAATATATGTATACATGTCGACGTGACCTTTTGACTTTATAAAGTTCTGGAAACGAACGTACGACCCACATCCTGGTCACCTTATTATGTCTTAGGTAGGTATATAAGGTTCTGTTAAAAATATTATTGGTTCGTATCTTAATATGAGTCTTTGCGAGACTATCATCAGAGGTTTTAGTTGTGTTCAGTTATAATTTGAGGTGAATTATTTGTCTAAATTATTCATTGGATTTACAAAGTGCTCATTAACGTTTGGATATAAACACTACTTTGTGATTATTGAGGACACATTCAAAGACATTCTGGATTATATCATTGTGATGCATCGAGACTATTGGTACATCCACACATTCAAGATTAATGGTACATCAGCACATTCAAGACTGAAATTCATTCGCAACAATACGCTTTAGGATTGTTGGGGATTTAATTAAAAATTCTGACTGGTCCTTTTAAACTTTAACTTTGTATTCTGGGGAAATAAATTATTTGTTGAATTTTACTAAACATAATGGTCTTGCTTTGTCTGTTAATTAGCTTAAGACCATATCGTCGTAACAATATAAATAAATAAATAAATAAATAAATAAATAAATTAGAAAGTCAATTCTTCAAAGGTTTATGAATCTATTCTCTGGTGGAATTTGCATTGCCATTGATGGAATACGACTGTTTCAGCAGTTTTTATTATTGTCGACTTCTTTCTTTCTTTTCCTTGCAATTAAATGTGCATGCTGAGTTTATTTTAAACATGCAAATTGGCCATGCAACTTTTTCAAAGTTATAGAGATGAGTCAGTAAATTTCATATATATATATATATATATATATATATATATATATATATATATATATATATATATATATATATATATATATATATATATAGCTGTCAGCTGCAAGCTGAAAGTCCAATTAGGAGGAAAGTTTAAGTTTAAAAAAGGGTATATGTCTGGCTAATATTGCGTTTTTCAGCGTTCAACGACCATTTCGTCACGTGATGTCATGACGTCAGCAGGTGCGTAGGACGTCATAGGGTACCAAGTTGAAGATCTATCGTATTGTAATATTTTGTGATAGAGATATATCTATGTACGAAAATGTATTTTGTTAAACCAGTTTTTAGGGGCGTTTAGAAGGTAAAGTGAACCTATGCCTTTAACGAAAAGAATGTAACGCATACCAAGTGACGCCTTCTCTTCATTAGAGTTCCTTGAGTGGCGATAACAGGTATAGTTTCTGGCTGTTGGTATCGCGAAAGCCCTAAGTACGTCTGATTCATGGTAACTTCTGACAAATCCAGAAAAATAACTATTTCTGATTTAAACAAGAGATTTTCATCAGGATCAACTATGACTACCACCATTTATGCCGTACCTATTGTAAGAAAACCAGCTTCTAAGCCTCTAGTGTACGTTGATGTATACGGAAAATTAAAAACTAGTATCAGTCAAGATCACCCAGCCCAAACTTATGAATATTCATACAGCTTTCGGGTCCTTGTCCTTGTGATCGTCAGTCCTTGCTATTTAGTGTCTACCCGAGTTTAAAAGAAGCACACAGTCGAAGTTACTTACTAATAATGACTTTATTATATACCTCAAGCTATTGTTTGATATGAAAGAGACAACTTTTACGTTGTTGTTGTTATTTTTTACTTTGATCCTATCCATCTATTCAATTTGTACATTGAGCCCAAATATAGCTTAACTTTAGTAGTCCTTTCACGCTGTGGCTCCATTCTTGACAGCGAGGAATTTCAATATATATCTGATGCGCATCTGATAATAGGTTTCAGAACAGTCTTGGGAAATGTAGCCTTTATCGTTAGTTGTATCGTGATAAGTATATAATACATTATATAAAATGTTCCAGGTCAGCCGTAAGAATCTAACCTTTATCGTTAGTGGTGTTGTTATAGGTGTGTAATACATTTTACAAAATGTTCCAGGTCAGCCGTAAGAAACGTAACCTTGATCGTTAGTGGTGTTGTTATAGGTATATAATACATTATACAAAATGTTCCAGGTCAGCCGTAAGAAATGTATCCTTTATCGTTAGTGGTGTTGTTATATGTATGTAATACATTTTACAAAATGTTTCAGGTCAGCTTGGGAAATGTAGCCTTTATCGTTAGTTGTATTGTGATAGGTATATAATACATTTGAAAAAATGTTCCAGGTCAGCCGTAAGAAATGTTGCCTTTATCGTTAGTTGTATTGTGATAGGTATATAACACATTTTACAAAAGGTTCCAGATCAGCCTTGGGAAATGTAGCCTTTATCGTTAGATGTATTATGATGGGTATATATTATAGGTTTATAATAACATATATAAGAAAACACTAACAATTGTTGTACTTATATCGCACTTGCGTACGTTTCTCTAAACGTTTGAACTGTTTTGCAAAAACTGAGGTTTTGAAAAATCTGTTACACTTGATCAGCAAAAGTTCATTTTTTAAAATGAACATTAAGCTGTATCAATGATAAATGAACAGTACAAATGCATTAAATTATCCTAATTTATGAGCAAATATTGAAGACTGCTTAAGAATTGGGGAATTTTCAACTTTTTCTTTAGGAAGAAATAGAGTTCAGTTGTATAATGTAGAACTAAAGAGACAAATTTCATCTGAGCTTTCACCTCTGCCACTAACAAGAATGAAATCCTTTATAGACGTATCAAAAGCAAAATAATGTAAAGTCTGCATTTGATAAGAAATGTAAAACAATTTAGTACCAGGCAGGGCTAGACTTACAACCAATAATTGAGGAGAAATTGAGAAATTGATGAAAACAGGACCTGATGAAATTTTTTGGAGTATTCCTATTGATTACAAACGAGTAAGATATATATATATATATATATATATATATATATATATATATATATATATATATATATATATATATATATATATTATGCGTGTGTTCGAAAGTATATGCCCTTTATCTTTAAGCACATCAGCGTCAGCCAGGACTTCTATCGCTTTCTCTCAGATTTTTCGCTTGCTAGCTGTATGCATAAAAGAAATTACAAAATATTATGACAGCTTTATAATTGAAGCCAGCCCATTTCGTTTAAAGTTTCGCTCGACGCGGTTTTGAACATTCAAGAGATTCCTGGAATTTGTCTATCAAATGAAGATACAATGTCTCTAGTGGCTACAAGTTTCACGTCAATTGAAGTGTCAAAAGAGAACTTGTCTAGAAAGATAGTTAATTATTTCCTCATCGTTGGTAATGTATGGTGAAGATTTTCCTAGTTTCCTTCATAATGTTACTCTAGGTTTTAATTTTGTGGTTTAGTCGTCGAGTTTCACATATTTTTAGGTCGGTAGTTTTTGCAGACACTTTGTTTTTGGACCTCTGGTGGCCGAGTGGTCTAAGACTCGCCTTTACCGATCATTGTGATCTCATCTATGTCCGCATTGGTTCGAGTCTCGGGCTCGGCCAATGTTGGTATGTGAGAAAGCTGCCAGTAGTTCCCGTGAGTCAGTAGTTCATAACAGGGTTTTCCCGAGTTCTTCCTGCACGAGTTATACTATCTGCCATATATCTTGCACTGAAAAATGGCGGTAAACCCCCAAAATAACAACAACTTTACTTTCTTGACCTCAAAACCCACTCAATGACATTAAATGTATATAGATATTGCGAATATAGGAAAGTAGATGTAGGTAAGGAGAAAGAGAGTTTGGAGGGCAAGTAGGTAGCTAAATGGAGTAGTGGATATAATAATGCATAAATAAATAAAACTCCCAATCCAGCAAGGTCCGTTCGAGTGTTTATCAAGCACTAGTCACCACAACCATCAGTCCTACTGCCCTTCTCCCACTCCTCAACCCACCAACCTAGGTCTTAGGGGTTAGGCAGAATTCTCCAAATCTTTGTGCACATGGTATTTAAATGATTTAAGTGTGTAATTCAAACAAAATGGAAGGAGTTACGCACTAATGCACGATGAAAGACGGTCGGTAACCTCGAACAAAATGTGTAATACATAGACAAGTTTTACTGATATAACTTTACTGATTGTAGATAACTGTAAGACAACATGAGACAAGAATTGTATCCCACATCATTTATGAAAACCTGCGGATGTTGCACGCCATAGTAGTTCTGAAGTCATTTGTAATCATAAACAATCTACAGATAAACAACTCATACGGTATTATCTCGAGCTATACACGACGCTACAGATTAACAACAATTCCGTCCGCATAATGACATAAGGACAATACACCTGGGGATGTCTAGTTATACAGACTGCATAAGTCGTAGTTGTACAAACTGCAGAAAGCGCAATTGTAAAAAGAAATGTTTGATTGATATATTCTTCGTACAACAGCGGATTGTCACCAAGAAGCAGATTATTCAGAAATTTTGCAACTCTGAGAATTACTCGCCAAGACTGGGAGGTAAGAATTGATTAGAAATCTTGCACACACAGACACACACAGACACACAGACAGACACACAGACAGACAGACACCCCCCATATATATATATATATATATATATATATATATATATATATATATATATATATATATATCTGACAACAGCGCAGAACTAGTTTCTCACTAGCCAGAGCGCTTTCGATTCTAAATGAGTATTTTCCAAAGGCAAATACAAAACAAAGACAGACAACACCCCGCCCCCCCGAAAACTCGTCGATGTTAAAAAAAATTACATGACTTTTTCTACAGGAATAAAAGCCTAAAATTATTTGTATGTTGCAACTAGTTTACTTCCACTTGATGCTGATACTGAAAAATATTTTAGTGACCTAGAAATCGATGAGCCATATCGCTGTCTGTTATTTTTTGGAAACTTATGTAACCGCTAATAATATCACGGATATTTCATTGTTATTTTAGTAATTATAGGTTATTTGGTTACTAATAAGCAAATCTTGAGAATTATTTTAAAGAAAATGTGCCGGTTGCAAAACAAAATGATTTATTTGTGCGTAGCTGTCTTTTTCTAGTCTTCTTGGTTTAAAACCCTTGGTTACAGTGTTCTAAGGCGGCGTATCTGGTACGATTACTTTTCTTTCCTGGTTTCGGAACTTCAGTTGGGGTTGTGAGAAATTGGAATAAAGTGTTATATCACCGAAAGTGTGGCCACTGGAGGAGAAGAGTTCTGCGACTGGACTTATGTATAGCTTCTTTGGCATCCAGTCAGGTCTGTGAAAGTTCATCATTTTGTGTAGTTTTTCAGTTTCTCCGACATTCTGAAGGCTACAGATCTTACATGTGATGAAATAAATTACATTCTGTTTCGCACGTTTTGTTTGGAACATGTGAGTTCAGTTTATCGGAAGTAACTGTTCTAGAAAATGTTCTGGTCTCCACCATATGTTGACAGGTTTTGCACCTATTATGGTCACATGGGTCTGATTTACTAGGGTGGTCTTGTTTAGTGATAGGCGTTAGCTTCGCCCTGACTAGGATGTTTTTGAAGTTTTTTGTCTCCTGTAGGCTGCTACAGGTTAGTTCGGGAAGAATAACTTTCTTGGTCAACAAGGTCTCTGTCTATGCAGTGAATCGATGTTACATAGTCTGAGCAAGGTTGAAACTAAGAAGACGATGTAATGTGGTGCGCCTGCGGCGGAGACGAGGAGTGATTGCATGGCAGCTACTAAAACAGGCACAACCATACCTCCAGAAAAGAATGATTTTAATTGGGATTTAGTCGATTTTCTCTCTTGTTCTCAGGAGTGTGTACCGACACCAGTAATTTCACCGCCTTCTCCTTTGGAACTAAAGAAATTTTATAACAACAGAAAGACGCAGAGCAAGCCTTTGTCATTCAACAGCAACATCAAGAAGCAGCAGGGAGGGTGAACAGACCACTTTACGTAGAGACCTTATTTTATAAAAATAAAGGTTCCTACGAAGATAGGAAAAAAATTGCCTGGTTGGGGGGGGGTTGTCTCAAAAAGGCTGAGATACAAGGTCAATAACGTCAAATTGAAACCTCTAACCAACCAAATAATTTGGACCATTTTTTAAAAGCGTTTTTTTTTTTATTTTTTGTGTGCAGAGAGGGTGAACCCTACAAAAGTCGTAGAGACCTTATTTTATAAAAATAAAGGTTCCTACGAAGCTGAAAAATACGTCAATAACGTTTAAACCAAAAAATTCTCTAATTGGGCAAGATTATTTTTGACGTATTTTTAAAAATTTTATGCGATTTTATTTACGCGTTGGTCACTCAATTGTTGTCGTCCACGCTCTGCTGCTATGAATTAACCCAAGATTTTATCCAGACCTATACGGTACCTTGATCTTGGGTCATGTAGATGTATTGTTATAAATCCGAATGGAACAGCTTGTGCTTTTGAAAAGAAATTTTTAAATTTAATCATGTCCATATCTCCTGAACACCAAGTATAATAAATATTTTGCAGCGTATGATTATCAACTCCGTTGAACACAACCAAAATATTACAGTTATCTCTGATCACCTTAGGTATCTGTGTGTATCTCTGAGTAACATAAATCACGTCAGTATTTTTATGTCTACCTCGAGAAAATATTCTAGCTGGATTAGATTGTTTGTCCAGCATAACATCATCGTACACTACTAAATTATTAATACTTCCGTCCAGATCATCTACAGAAGGCGCTTCATCAATATCAGTAATAAAATCAATAACGTCACTGTCTTCATTTAACACTTTTGCATTTTCATTAAAATCTTTAAGTACTTCATAGCATCGTTGATCATCTACAGATGGTGCTACTAAATATAATTTATCCCACGTCATCCACCGCATTATCAGATTAAGCAATAATTGTGTTTTACCAGATCCAGATGGACCTATTATAATCATTCTAATGGAATTCGGAAGCGCTGGATGGTGCTTTACTGGTTCTTGTTTTCGTGTCGCTGAAAAGTCAATTATATCCATATTATAAATAATATGAGTTTATATTGTGTTCGATGCAGAGTACCTACCCATACCGTTGGATTGACAACGATAACAACAAAAAATAAAAGACGTGCAATTACGGGTAAATGTGCAAAATGTGGTACAAAAAAATATAAATTTATTTCTGCGTCGCAAATAAAGCGTGGTGGTGATATAGCCGCATCATTAGGAAAATTACCAGGATTACCATGGGCCAAATACCCCGGTGAGAAACACCTTCCTGGATATAATTACTGTGGTCCTGGAACTCGACTTGATATCCGACTTGATGATCAAGATCAACCAAGACCCGGAGAGTATCCAGTAAATAAAATTGATCAAGCATGTCATGTTCATGATGTTGCTTATAAAAGTAAAGATTTGCAGCAGCGGCATCTCGCAGATGTGAAATTGATTCATGCGCTAAATGCTATACCTAATAAATCTCTCAGAGAAAAACTCGCTAGTTTTCTAGTAAAATCTGCTATGAAAAGTAAAATAATGCTCGGGGCTGGTAATTAATTATATAACTATTATAATGGAATCCATTTATTATTCCCCGAGAGGATATTGGAGAGGTAAAGCAGCAATCAGTAAACTTGCTGAAGCAGCAAAAGTTTCACGTAATGTTGCTGCATCATGGTTAGCACGACAGGCAATATGGCAAATCTATCTACCACCACCTAAAAAAATTCATTACGCACATTTTGATGTCAGCATCCCCAATGAAGTTCATCAAGCAGATATTTTGTTTTTAGCACATGATACTGTTAAAACACGTGGACGAAAATCAGGCACGTACAAATACGCATTGACTGTTGTTGACGTTGCAAGTAGATATAAAGAAGCGGAACCATTATCAACAAAGACAGCATCTAAAGTTGCATCTGCGTTTGAGCGAATTTATCAGCGTGGTGGTCTACGATGGCCACAGTTATTACAAGTTGATCCTGGCAAAGAATTTCTTGGTGCAGTATTATCTTTGATGAAGCGACATAACGTTAAAATCAGACGAGGACATACCGAAATTCATCGTGATCAAGCAATTGTTGAACGATTTAATCGAACACTTGCTGAGCGGTTATTTGGATATCAATACGCAAAGGAAATATCTACTGATTTTAAGTCGGGAGAGCGATCTCGTGAATGGGTTGCAAGGTTACCAAGTGTGATATCTGCATTAAATAATGAAATTACTCCTGCAACTTCCATGAAACCTTCTAATGCAATAACAAAAAAATATATACCCCGTAGCGATAACGTACAACGCCGTGAACAACCAGTATTAGGTAATGTAACTGTGAGATATTTATACGAACCAGGGGAGCTTGAGGGTGGGAAAAAAAGAGCTACTGACCCTATCTGGAGTGTGACAACATATACAATTTCTAGCGTGGTTAGATCCACTGGAAGACCTGCCATATACAGACTAGATTCTACAGCCCCTCAGCGTGGATTTGTACGTGAACAATTACAAGTAATTCCTGCAGATACACAATTACCACCACGTTCACTTATGTAAATTAGAGCCCCGGCGTCGATTACATTCAAGACAGGTCAGCATCACATTTTCGCGTGTTTGACAAAGATCACTATTAATTCTGTCTACGGTAAATTGTCTTGGATTATTATTCGAATACTGCCATAGCATCTTACAGTTACAGCTTGCACAATGATTATTCTGTAGTTGCTTCAGTGTTATAATAAATTCAGTATCAATATCAAAGTCACGTTTATTTTTTTTGTCACATTGTTTATAACCCGCTAATTTTTTCTTTATTACAGCATCGTCATTAGTAATTTCCTCAGTTATCACGTAATCTATAATAACCCTATGTAGTTGAGTTATTCTTCTAACACGAGATACTGCAAGATAGACTAAGTTTGACCATTCGATACGATCATTTACAATCCAGATATTTGTATCAGAGATAGTTAATCCCTGTGACGAATGAATCGTTAGAGCGTATCTCAACATCCACGGTGATTTTTCCATGTTTAATGCGCTCTCAACAACATCAATGGCAACCAAAACAATGTCATTCAGTACAAGATTTTGTACTCGGACATTTTCAGCGTCTCCACCTGGTATTTCAACTTCAATATTCTGTCGTCGAGTATCTGCTGGGCGATAGCACAAAGGTACAGGTAACGTTGGAAACTTTTCTTTATGTAACGTAAATAATTTCTTTTGTAGTTCATCACGAACTATCTTTCTACTTGCGACTATCAAATCAGCAGGTCTCCATAAAGTCCAAAAATCATTCATAGTTGTCTCTGGAATTACTTTACGCATTATCTCACATTGTATTTTATCTGGCTGTAGTCTGATTAATCTTTTAAACTCTTTCAGCGGCTCATCAATAGCTCTATGGTCATCATGTATTTCTTCATAATAATCTACATTATTCTTTAGCCATTCATGTGGAGACTGTCCAACAAAGGGTGGTGGTTGACCATGATCGCCACACATAATCACAGCAGTATTCTTTGTCAATAACCATTCAAGAAATGTTTTTAGTGTTTCTAACGACACCGTGCATATCTCGTCCCATATAATATACTTAGGTATATATTTTTCACCCATTCGCTCAGGAGTCCACGTGTCTCCGCACCATCTAAAGAAACTATGATATGTACATGATTTTACTCCTCGTTCTTTTATTTCTCTAGCAAGTTTATGTGTAGGTGTCAAAACAATTATATCTGAACTATTATTCATAAATAAATTAATCGCACGAGTTGTTTTACCTGAACCACCGCATCCGTTAAGATAAACAGTCTTATGTCTAGCTACAGGATCGTACACAGATGGTGCAGATGATTTTGATGCTTGATTATTATTTCTGTAATGTATTTCCTTAATTTCAACATCGGCAGATTCAGAATAACTAAGTATATTTTCTTGTTTTATCCTCCATGTCCCCCATTCACCATCGCCGAGTAGCGGTTTTAATAAATCCTTATATTTTTTATGTATATAAAATGAATCCGTAGCGACTCTGACAGCGTGACGAGGAAATCTATTTATCATCGATAGTAGGTTTATCGAAACATAAGCTAACATCGAAGATCTTAAATGAGTAAATTGTGGTGAGTCGCCATCAAGGTAGCTCACAATGGTACCTAGTTTTGTTCTATCTGATAAATAAGCATTACATCGACTTATAAATGTGTTTTTCTCCGTTGTATCAGTGATTATAAAATCTAGTTCAGCGTCATCCATAATCAATCTTGTACACACTCGTTTATAATCGCATGAACCGCCTTGAGTAAACTTACCGATTATCTTTCTACCAAGATCTTTTGCAAGTTTTTCATCATGCTCGTTCCTGCATTTACTTATTTTAATGACATGCTCTTCATCAATATCAGGGAATTCTTTCCTGGCATCATCGACATTAAATCTATCCGGTTCTGGTAACCAAATTTGCTTCTGTGAACTATACGATATAATTGCTTCAGTTACCCTCAACGATATTAAAAATCCAGCATCAAGCATATACCGCAATAGTACTATCGGAACCCAACATTTTTCTGAAAAATGTCTTCCAAACCAAACATAATTAATCGCATGGAGACCCTCTCTAAACTCGAATGATTCTACATAAGCAAATCCTGTTAGGTCAAAATCTGGTAAGGGTCCGTTTATTGCAACCCTGGTCATCTCATGTGTAGGATGTCCGAGTTTCTTAAAGTATTTAGAACATTCTCCATATCCAAGGAAACTCCCAGGATAGCATGCAGCCATATCAACTAAGATAACGTCACTATAATCGTATTTGGTATTCCATAATCCACCGTGTCCATATTCTATACAACTTTTTTTGATATCTTCAAGGAATTCTGATCGTGTCGTTTTCCATGAATTTTTCTCCTGAGCGAAATGGGCAGCAACCGATGGTACGGTAAAACAGTTATTCAGTAATTGTCCGACTATGAGATCATCAGAAGTATATTTCAATGCAATATATTCCATTTCTTCATGAAGAGATTCTATACGGTAAATATCACCGTTAGGTCGTACAAACTGATCGTAATCGTGCTCTGAACTTTGAAATAACCAAACAGACACAGGGTCACTTTTACTAATATTTCTGATAAAATCAAATATATCACCATCATAAAACTTAACTTTTCTATCTCGTGGAAATACCGTTACAGCATTAGTCCATGCATGCGCGTTATGATCAATTATTGTTATTGGAGCCCCTCTTGATTCATATTTTGATTTATATAAAATCTCTCCTGTTAACGTCTTTACTGTTATTGGGAATTTTAATTTCTTTTCTAGCTCAGCGACATCTTTGATAGACGCTCCGGTATCTTTAACCGCCTCTGCCCATGTGTTTATTTTTTTACGTCTTAAATCTGTTAAGCCATTACCACGTATCGCATTTGTAAACTTTTCTGTAACTCGTTCAGCTACACAGTTTATTCTTGATATTTTCATCGGCTTGAGATCCGCAACATTAGGTTTATCATTTAGCGAATATATTGCGTAGACAACTGCAGTCACAGGATAATCTTGTACATAGTAAGGCTTATCAATACCAGTAAGTATTCCGGGTTTGGATCTGTTATTTAAGAGAACAATATTGCTTCCCGACTGCACACGGACTGGATCACGCTTATCACGAATAATCCAGATATCGTCATCTGTCTCTACAATAAACTTTATTAAAATGAAATATTTTTGATTATCAAGGTGATTAATAATTACTTTTCCTCGTCTGTCGTTCATCATATTAACGATATGTCCTATCCTGAAAGTTGACCATACATGAGCAGCACCATCGTCACGAAATTCCTTTTTGGCTTCACGGATACGTTTAGCTATATCCGCATTTGTTAAAGCTAGATCTTGCATCGAAACATTAAATTTATATTCTGGTAGTCTGTCAAGGTCAAATCTAGCAGGGGAAGGTTCAATAACGGATAATTCCTCCATATAATTAAAACAAATATTTAAATTAAAATTTTAGTATATATATATAATGATTGAAACAAAGAATTACTGCCACTGGCTTAAAATCGGACATACTTCTCCTTGTAACAGAGCATGCGTAAACGAATTCTGTAGCTACCATATGCAAAGTATCAAAAATGGAAGTACAGGACCAAAACCATGTGTGCAATGCGGTGTTGGAGTCAGAGGAAAAACACAGTTATGTCTAAAATGTGGCGGAAAAAAATACAGGGAATTAAAACGATATTATGACAAAAAAATACCTTGTCAGGTAAATCTCCTATAAAAACCGTAGAGGATTATCTGACCAGATTTCAGAATAATGACTTAGACAAATAATATTATTATATAAATGGAGCAAAAAGAATTTGTAGCACATCCGATCATCAAAAATTATGAAGCGTCTCGTGATGGCGTGATCAGGAACTGCCGATCAAAAAAACCAGTCGGTAGTCTTGGTAAACTTGGTTATTTTAAATTTAATACCAGTGGAAATAAAACTTATTTATCACATAAATTCATATTCGAATGTTTTCGTGGAGTAGTTGAAAATGGACTTGTAGTTGATCATATTGATGGTGATCCCCAGAATAATCGGTTATCTAATCTGCAAGTTATAACACAGAGTCAGAATTCTAGACGTGGAAATACTGGAAGGAGTAAAGTATTCGTAAAGAGAGCTATTAAATCCATAAATACAGAAACAGACCAAGAAATGACCTTCCCATCAATAAACACAGCTGCAAAACATTTTGGCACACATCCACAATCAGTACAATTTGTTGCAAGTAAAACATACAAATCTGCATTTTCAATAAAATATAATCAGCAGATAATATTTGAATATATCTAACTCTGTCTTTCTAACAAAAACAGATAGTTCGACTGACAGTTTTGCCAGGGTTTTTGTTTAGCCATAATTACAGTCCCTGACAGAGTCAGGGGTCCACCTTCACTGTCACTGTTCTCATTTTCACTCTCGACAGAATCAGATAACATAATCTTTGTCGATTGCATTACACGATTGTCCAGGATCTTTTTTCTTTCGTATTCACGAGACAATTCGGATTTAACCTTTTCGATTGACTGTGCAAGAGGTGCAAATAGCTTTACCTGATTGTCGTTTACCATAGCTAGTGATTCAAGCATAGATTGATAAATTAATTTTATAAATCTGTAATTTGAAGGTAGTGTATATTTATTTTCAAATTTTCTCTGTTGCAGTGATTCAAAATCGCACATAATTTTCTGAGGGTCGAGATTATCAGATATTTTTATTCCGTTATATTTTAATTTTTCAATAGCACAGATAATATCATTGATGTTTTCATGGTTCATTATATATATATATATATATATATATATATATATATATATATATATATATATATATATATTTAAAATAAAAAAATATTAGCCCCCATGACTTTTTTTTTGTCAGGGGGCTGTTTTTGTGTGATATATGGTTATGAAATATATACAGATGGTTTATGATTTTGATTTCAGCACAATATGGTTCAGATGGTTTATGATTTTGAATTTGATTTTGGATTTTGAATTTGATTTTGGACGGCACAAACATATAGATGATTCTATGAACATGAAATATATACAAATGGTGATGACGGGGGAATCTTGTCTACGTCCAACAGATTTTGTACACTCTCCCCCCATACAAAACCCCGGGGAGTGTAAAAGGTACACCCCTCAAGGGTGTATGGTAGGAGAGTGTATTTTGTCTGTTGTGGATTTCGAGGAAATGCTCCGGGTTCCCCCAATTAAATAGCATCAGTCGCCAAATGCAAGATAATATATCTTTAGCATTTTTGGAGACTCGAACACGCGAGAGTCTGCAGAACTTCGATCTACGTCCAACCGTCTTACCACTTCGGCCATCGCTCTCTTATCAATAATACAGTTGAATTTAAGTATATAAAATATTTGCGCTGTCTCACAGGACTTGTATTACTAATGTAGCGTGAATTTACTTTAATTTTTCAAAATTAATAAAATAATCGCACTTATGAGTTATCGTTCGTTAAGGTCAAAATACATGTGTTAGAGCTAAAAATAACTCTACGTACTTGGTATATAAAACTGACGTGAGTTTAAGGTTATTAGAGTCAAATTATCCCTCTCTGTTACAAATTGCTGCTTCACTAACAGCGATGCTTACAGAGAGAGGATAGATCACTAAATAATTAACGAAAAACGATATATATCGTGTCCGTACGGGGACTGAAATACCTCTATAGATAACATGTATTACAAGGGAGATAATCGTTTAATTTGCTCTACAGAGAAACAGAGCAGAGTTATCGCGCTTTATTATATATAATCAATTACAGTGAAAAAAAATAATTTTTATCCGTGTTTTTGAGAGAAAATCTCGTTTTTTGCATGAAAAGTACCTGAAAATCAACAAAAATTTACTAGATTTTTAGAAACCGTACGGGTCAAACCCCCAGGGTTTCTCTAAATGATTTTCGTGTTTTTTGACATTTTTACGAAAAAATAACATATTTCGAGCAAAAAACAACAAATAATCATCAAAAAACGAGTAAAAAAATGATGAAATTAGACATGTTTGAGAAGAAAATGCTGAAAAACACGAAAATCATTTAGAGAAACCCTGGGGGTTTGACCCGTACGAAATTAGAAATTTGACTAAAAAACAAGCAAAAAACGAACAAAAATGACTAAAAAACAAGCAAAAATAACATAAAACAAGCAAAAATAACATAAAACAAGTAAATTTTCTCAGATCTATAATATTTTCTGAATAATGCGCCGATTGCAAAAGAATTTATTCGCTAAACGAACAATGTTTGGTGCGCTATCACATGTACTGTATAAGTACGACAACTGCAATATTTACTCTACGAGCGTATATATAAATTAATATATAACGTTTCTCCTCTTAGGTCCACAATGTTGCCATCTTGATTTGTAAGTTTGAAATTCATTCTTGTCAATAATGGATTATGTACACGCAAGTAGACCTGATTTATTGGCTCAGACACAATGAGCCATCCTGGTGGCGCTTGAATACTTGATGAATATAATATATATCCTTGCTGGGCCTGGTTAGATTTTGAAAGATCTACGTGGTAACTACTATCAATTATATCGCATACTAGATTCAGTGCGATTGTCGATGTGATGTTAACAATATTAGGCGAGATATGACGTTCTGCGCCATGTAAATCGTTATTATACTTAAGTATGGTTGGTGGTGGGGTTAATTTTCTCCATGAATCACATATTCTTTTAAACTGTTCATCAATAAAATCATTAACTGATTTCTTTAACTCGGACGAGTTAAATCCGGGAATGATGAATGTTGGTAGTTGTTCTCGCGTAATTCCAAAACGTTTCAGAAAAATTGTTGTGAACAGTTTATTTAGTCTAACACGCTGAACTGGATCGTCTTCATTAACTATATAACTTATAATATATCCTCTTGTGTCTGGGTTTACTAATCTTCTTTCTCTGTTAATAAAAACATCATTCATGAATTCTAGGTCTGAAGCAACTTGATTCAAATGTTGTATTGAGATAATTATTTGATTTTTTAAATCATCGCTGTAAGAAACATTATTGCTTGAAAATAAATTTTGTAGATTATTAAATACACGTTCATGTTCAGATTTAATTGTATTAGCATATGAATTTATTAAATCAATATCAAGTACTTCTATTTTACCTTTCTTGCCATCAATTTGTTTTGTAAAATAGCCTTCTGTTCTATCTATATAATGTGTAACTCTATCAGTACCAGAATATAGTCGCCATGGATAAGCTTTTTTTACTTTTCGATATTCTGGAAGTTGTATAAATATTTTTTTATCCGTGACGAAATCAGATCGTTGTGGTTCTGGTGGTGCTTGATAAACTGGTGCAACTTCAGGCCATCCTAATACTGATCTAATCGAACTTTGATAAATATCTACAGAGTAATCAGGGGAATTTATTTCAATCACCGCCGATAATGTTGGTTCGTATACACCAATTGTTATTTTTGATTCTTTTCCTGTAATAGATTTAATTCTGCACTGGAATTCATCGTTGATCTGTTCTATCTGATAACTACCAGTTGGAATACTAACTACCTGCCAATCAGGAGTTCCATCAGGTTTATTCTTATTTGCGAATACTAATGAATTATTTGGCTGTTGTCCACCAAATGGTTTTGATCTAATATTAGGCCAGCTATAATAAACTCGAAGCTGCGCTAACGCTATTTCTTTTGCAGGAATTGCGGTTGGAAAGTTAACGCTAAACTCAGGATTGGTCGAACTTAATGAAATCATTGTAGTTTTTGACGGTGTTGTATTAGTGACGATCTGCTGTAATAACTCTCTTGACGTTGTCAAGGACTCAGACATTATTATTATTGTTATTATTTAATTCTCCATTTTGGCTATCGTCAGTAGCGATTATGAATGCTTCATCGTAGGTTTTCATTATTGTTGCAAATTCCTCGTCGGATATTTTACCATCACTAAGATAAAATGAAACACACGAAGTTAGTTTAGAATAGGCGACTGTTGCTGTGTGTAATTTTATTATATACTCACGTAATTTATCATTTGTGCACGTAGATATCTTTATAGCGATAATACTGAGAATACCTGCGATAGTCGTTGAAGTTGAAACAATAATCGTTACAATTGCTGGAGCTGTCATTGTTATCGTTGATAATAATAATCCGGATCCAGCAACAACAGCGGAAACCGAGTAAACGATTATATCAATAACAACCATACGTCTGCGATATTTTTTTACTTTTACTGTATAATTGTCAATGATATTTTTTAGTTTGGTCAGGCATTCACATACTTGATTATATCTGTGACGTTGAACGTCGATTGAAGTTTCATTCATTATACTATGACGTTAAGTAATTAATTGGTGAGTTTGGTTACAAATTCCAGACACCACCAGTAACTAGCAGCAGCTGTATGTTTATCAGATAATTCCAACGTAAATATTTCCTCAGAATCTTTATCCAATATTACAGATACAGTTCTAGAAGAATTACCAGTTGATGGAGATGTAGTAAATATTCTAAAATCTACACTGCTAAGTACGGACAACCTATACACACCAGCAATTTCCGCAGTGTATTTGATGGTTTTATTTTGTGGTGTCCACGTGGCTGATCCTGATGCTACTGTGTACACGATATTGACGATCTGATTGTGAGGAATTTTAATCAGATTAGTTTTTTGAACAATATTAGGTATTCCACTAACAATATCGTTGAGTTTTGTGTTAACGTCGGCTAGTTTTATGTCAACGGTTGGTGGATCACCAAAAAATCATGTACAGATTTGTTTATGTTTCTACGAAAATTTAAAAACGTTTGTACATGTCTAGTAAAAGTACCATTGAGTGTGGTCATTTCGTCATTGATTGTTTTTAGCGAAGTTGTCGTAGGAATGTTGCTATCGTCTACATATTTCTTCGTTGCAGCGTCAAAATCAGATTCTGGTGTTCTAAGATTATTAATACCGTTATTATACATGTTGAGAAATGCACGCATTATACCACCGTTGACTAACACATACTTAGATTCTTGATCGTCGACATATTTTTTTGTTGCGGCGTCTGTATCTACGGTTGGATTTCCAAGGTCTATAATATTATTTCCTGACATAATAATGTTACCAGTAAATACATCGCCAGTTTTCTTGATATAATCGTTAACTGACTTACCAGAATCTTGTATTTTACCTTAATCAGTAAAAGTAACGATATTGTCAGCAACTGCGGTAGGAATTCGTATAAGTACATCTGGCAGTTGTATATTGCTCGTCTTTAATCGTCCTTGTTTATACTGAAAAACACCGACTTCATTTTGATCCACACTTGTAATATTTGATAAATCATCAATCTCATTTCTGAGTTGATCAAGAGTTGCATATTTAGATAAATCACCTTGCTGCTGAGTTTTACCACAAGCAGATCTTCCGTAAATATCTACCATTATATTTATCAATATCTGTTTAAATGTGACAATGTGGTATATTCATGCACGATTTTATGAGGTGGTTTTGTTGATTTTGATATAGCATCAAGTACATTAAGTACTTCACGACCACATATTGGTGGATCAGTTAATGTTTGTGTTGGTAACGTTGAATACCAGATTGGAGCAGTATTATTGCTGACATAATGAAGAAATTCTTTTGGTGGCGCTAATCCATATGAATCAAAGTAAATAGTTCCACGTGGATCAATTGCATATCCAACCCAATGCGTGCCTGGTCCAGAATTTTTATCGAGATTGATAATACCAGTTTCTAAATCGCTAGCGATTTTAGGTAATTGATCGCGCATGAAAACACCTCTAAAATTTTTAATTTTTAGTTTTTTAGCAGCATTGAGTAAATCAAAATTGGACATAGGCGATATCAGTGAACTGCCCCGGGAAGTCTTAGACCCTTTCCGTACAATGAATGTGGGGTCCCTGGCAATCTGAGACCTTTTCCCTTTTTTTTGATTCCCTGTCCGGTTGCTTTCTTCAATGCCATTCCAGCAGCAGTTCCAACAGCGCCTAATGCAGCTGCTTTTGCAACAGCTGGGGCTGCAGCTGCTATTAAAGCTGGTATAGCTGCGAGAAGTGGAAATATACCACCCGTCTTAGCGATGTCTTTGATGGCGCCCGCAGAAAGATTAAGTTTTATACCTTTATTTGATCTTTTGGCTTCATTGAAGTTTCTGAACTGACGCTCGGTCAACGATAATTTATTTGAACCGCTCATCTGTTCTCGCTTTAGCGATATTTTTATTCCACAGTTATTTTTTGATGCTGATTGTAGCCTTTTAATCTGACCAGGAGTCAGGGTAACACTAACGTGAATGTATGACATTATAATTATTATCCTAATTTTAAATCAGGTGATCTAATTATGTGTTACATATTTTCTACTGGAGCATCAACGACTCTCATTCGTCCACCAACACCTTCAAGTAACATCGTCTTATCGCTGAGTATAACGGCTATTGCTCTGTAATTGTCAATACCTTCTACTACTGGTGGCCCTGGTGCTGCTACTGGCTTCAGCACGCGAGCTCGAAAATGTATATCAACTACTGACTGTCTGGTTAAATCTAAATGTTCAAGCGAAAAGTAATAAATCGGATATAAGGTTGTAAAATCCAATTGTGATATTTGTAAACCAGTATCAATATTTTGATCACGTCCCATGAACGACATAAGACGATGATATGCACGTGCTACATGATTAGTTTCAAAATTCAGTAATATATCCTCAGATGGTTCTTGATGTCCATTTATCCTTAATGAAACTTCAGAAACACCGAGTTTGTCAAATATCATGTGACTACGTAGTTGATTATTAATCGTGCAGCATTTTGAAGCGCGATAAATATATGCCGTGGTGCAGAAACACCTTGTTGTGATGCTATCTGCCACGTAAATAAACCATCAATATTACTCTGGATAGCATCTGTGGTCACTGTCGACCATGACAACATTGATTTACCGCCTTGACTCATAAAAGATAACAACCGGTCTTCTTCAGATATTGAGGGAGTCATCACCGGCATCCACAATGAAAGTTTGGTTAATATCATTTTACCATGAAGTGCTAAAGTTGCAGCCTCTATAGCAGCAGGATTATTGCCAGTTCCCTTAGCGTGCCATATGGCATCATCGTCAGTGCCTTTTCGTACAAGTACAACTGTATGTTTAGCTCCAAAAATAACTTTTCTGACATTTCTGCAAAATCCAAAAATATGTGAAAGTGGAATCGCAAACGAAAATCTCCTATTACCTTTCAACATTGCTCGACGTGTTGTAAATCCTAAATTAAATTCTGAATTAATACTGTGCAGTAACGGAAATGCAGCACCGGGTCGGGTTATCATTTCCCGTGGTTGTGGATCGACTGCAGTATCCTGTGGTGTTTGTACCAAATTATGCTGTCTGTTGTCAGGGTGATCAGAAGTATCCTTCGCAAACATCATTGATGGTCCAGCCGATCTTGAATAATCATCGCTGTATCTCGCAAGACCAAGTATTGTTGTAGCAACATCGACGTCTTTCTGAATTGATTCAATATTTTTTCCGTCAATCATGTACGTAGCACTATCAAACAATGCCATAATACCATTATTAACAAAACCAACCCTAACTTCAGCTCCATATGCAGTATTATCTGTTCTTAGAATTTCACCTTCAACCTCGATAAACGCCTCAGCGGGTAGGAAATATCTGCTTGTATCTTGAACCTGAAGCTCAATCCTTCCACGCTGATCTGGAATTCGAGCGTCATAAGAATAATATTGATAATCACGCACAGACTCATCCTTGAGTACTGGTGCATCCATGTCGAACGCTGGATCAGATATGCGTTTAAACATCTTTATTATATTTGCTATCGTCTAACACGAAGACCACTTCGAGAAGTGAGACCACTTCCTGCTATCAGACTAGCGGTTATATTTTTTTCTTTTTTTCTGATAATGGTACATCAGCCAACTCTGCTAGTTTTTGATTAGCAGCTTGATTTATTATTTTACTAATATTTGCAGGCATTACTTCAGTGCTAGGTAATTTTACAGGTTGAGGTCGGACCGCAGGTCTGCGTATTAATCGTGTTAGTCTATCTTTGATTGCTGAGAATGCTTTACTAGCAATATTGCCAACAGCACCAATACCTTTTTCACGAACAACATCAATAGCTTTCATTGATAGTTGCTTTGCAATCGGTATTGCTTTTGGGGCTATCCTTCTAAATAGACCCTGAACAACATCACCTAGTCCATCTCCGTAGATTGTTTTGTATATTGGTAATCGAGAATTTACCGCCCTGACCATGGTTGGTCCACGTTGAGTACTATGTATGATCATTTTATTATAATAACTGTATTTAATTACATACTCAATCCAGTGACTTAGTCACTATAGTAGTCATCGGCGATTTCATTAATGAGAGACTGATATACATTAATATCCATAATTCCACCTGTAAATAATCGTTTACAAATATCAGCTGCTTCATTAATTATTTCTGGGGAATTATTACCAGCTCGTTTTCCTCCAATGAGGATTTCTAATCGATCAACATCAGCAAGGACATTATTGGGAGAAGTAATAAGGCCACTTCCATGAGTAGTAAATCCACTTCCACTTATGTCGCCAGGAGAGGTGTCTGACGGCAAATATTCTTCTTCTTCCTCTTCAATACGAGATGGTCTGAACAGCAATTTTGCTGGCGATAATATATCTCTTTTAGCCTCTTCGACTTGTCTCACAAAGTTTCAAAATCATTTTTATGTTTATCAGTGATTCTAGATATACCATGGGACTTTCGAAATATAAAAGGAACCCAATTTTTTTCAGAAACACTAGCGGTGTATGGATCTAATAATGTATCACGATGTGGATATCCTGTTGCTGCAGCCGCTACAGGGTTTTCTCGAAGTATCCTACGACCATTTTCGGTTAATCGGGTTGGTGGTTTTGATTTTGGCTTTGGCTTTGGCTTTGGCGTAACAATATCTATTACGTCACCGACATCCTCACGAACTTTGTCAATACCCTCAAGTACTTGTTGTACTTCTTCTTGTAATTGTGGTTGAGCCGCAGCTATTTCAGCTGGAAGTCCACGTAAAATTCTTTTTGTCTGTTTTGTTCTTTCTGCAATTTTTCCAGTTGCTTCAGCGGTTTTCTCCAAAGTAGGAAGAAGATCTTTAGTGGTCTCAGTAATAGGTTTAAATAATTGTTTTGTATCCTCTTCAAATTCAACATGAGATTCCTGACGAGATTGTAACTGTTGTTTAACTAAATCACGAACAGGTAAATATATTCTAATTGCATCTAATCGCTCTCGAGCTAATCTAGCTGAATGTGGTTCTCCAATACTCATTTATTAATAATATCTATACTGGTTGTTTAATTCATAGCAGCAGGGAGGGTGAATGACCAATACTGAGTGACCAACGCGTAAATGAAATCGCATAAAAATTTGAAAAAAATACGTCAGCGATTGATAACAAAACTGAGCTAACCCAAACGATTTTATTATCCGTTCTCAACCGTATGGAAATAATCTCGGTTAGAGGCTTTGGTTTAGCGTCATTGACCTTTTTTTTTAGCCTTCGTAGGAACCTTTATTTTTGTAAAATAAGGTCTCAGGCAAAGTGGTCTGTTCACCCCCTCTGCACATAAAAAAATAAAAAAACCCGCTTTTAAAAAATGGTCTAAATTATTTGGTTGGTTAGAGGTTTCAATTTGACGTTATTGACCTTGTATCTCAGCCTTTTTGAGACCCGCCCCCCCCCCCCCAACCAGGCGAATTTTTCCTATCTTCGTATGAACCTTTATTTTTATAAAATAAGGTCTCTATGTAAAGTGGTCTGTTCACCCTCCCTGCTGCTCAAGAGGATGAAAAACAAAACAAGAGGGAGAACAGAAGAGAATGTGTGAAGGAGAGAAGGAGGATGGTGAAATTCACACGTTGACGGTGATACTAGACATTTTGGCAGAGTTAAGATATATGAGACAGATCTATCAGATTTCTTTAACTCGAACCAAGAGAAAATGATCTTCCAGTGCCAAACATTCTAACCCAGCTATCACTACCTCTACACTCGCTACCACTGATAGACCATCATCAGCTACAATTACCAAATCATCCACATTAGCAGGTGAAGAAGTAATACTTGGCAGCGGCAATGGTATAAAGTAGTTAAAACTCATCGTGTCCAGTCCTTGAGTATGTTAAAAAAGCACCTAACGGTTCTTTTCTGGGTCACCCGCCACTCTAGAAAAAAAAATAATACTCAAATATTTGCCAAATCAAGTAAAACTAAATCCCTTTTCCAATGGTTTTTGAATGATGTACGTGTGTGAGTGCGTGCTTATATGTCTATCTTATAAAAATCAAGAACAAGAGTCACTTAATCTTTCTTTGGTATATTCTCTTCATTCGAAAGTTTAATATTGAAAAGACGACGGATTACGTCTCCTCGAGATAAAAGTCAACATACTTGCTATATTTGTCAGAAGAAAGGACATTTGGCTCTATGATGCCCGCAACGTCAAAGTAAAGGAACGACAGGAGGAAAGAGGGACAGAAATTAAGATACACGTTATCATTGTCAGAAAAAAGGACACTGGTCTTCAGAGTGCCATAAGAAAAGAGAAACAACCAAAGAAACAAGAGGAGAAAGAGGAGAGGTCTTCCGACAATGAAGAACTCATACCCGTCCAGAAAGATAAGAAAGGAAGGCGAGAAGAAAGTGACGATAGGAAAAACCAGTGCCTTTGGGGAAATTCAAATGGTTAAAGAGCGTGAAAGAAGACTAAATTGGACTTTTGGTGATGTGTTGTGAAATTTTATTGTGATTTTTAAACCAATATATCAAGTTAGAACGTCCACTAAACTAAATATTAATAGTTGCGATTTTGAAAAATCATCTTCCACTCTTTTCCATAACGAACCTAGTGTAACTCCATAATGGATTCCCTTCCTCATCGGTTAGTTCCGCGATGTTGTTGTCCTTCTTGTGCTCTCTTCATAACTATGAATGTTTTCCTGGTGTGTTGTATTACTGATTTCATACACTGGCATTTTTAATTGCTTACAATTTTATTCATTTAAGTTTTATAAAGAAAATGCTAGTCATAACGAGACTGCGGGTTCCATACGCGTTCCCGTGGTCAGCATCGTCCAATATAAGTGCAAAAGCTTATGATGTTAAAAAATTGAAAACTGCTGACAAATGTTCTTTAGTGAGCAATTTAATGTGCTTTCTTTTGGGCATGGCGAGATTTCTTGGTACAGCGTCATTTCATTAATTTAACCTCTTAAGACGATTTTCAGGGGATCAACTGTACCTGCTTTAAGAAATAAAACACTGTCTCGCGTGGAATCCTTGTATCTTATCCTTTGGTAGATGGGTCATTTAATACCAGTGTAACTGTATCTATTTTGTAAGCTTCTCTAAAGACCTATGATATCATCCTGTATGAATCAGGAATGACAGAAAATCGATATGACCCAATCCATGCCTGAAGTATTTTCAAGGTTGTCATTCAGATCTGACGGTTTTCGTTTTGATCTAATGGGATGTAATAAATCAAGGACATACAAATATGTTGCTAATAGTAACATTTAGATGTTTAGTATTTATTACCGAAGTACATGAAGGCATGACTAGTTTACGCATTAGTTGAAACACATATACACATGAAACTAACACGTACGTACATGATACTATACCCTATAATTGGAGGCTTCGTATGTGATAATAACTTTCCTCTCGTGGCGCTAATACGTGTCTATACAGAACAGTTAAAAACAAAAAATGACACAAGATTTTACGGCTGTAAGTACGGTAAAGCCTGACGTTAGTAGCAGTGATTTTGAATGAATATATCAGATTTAAGTAAATCAAATTGCCTAAACTCTTTTTGTTTTATAATAAACCTTACATGAGCTTGTATGAGCTTTTGCATGAGTATGAATAATTTACGCTGATAATAGGTTTATTATTTCCCATACACAGTAGGTCATAATATACTACTTACTATTTTCTTGTTTTACCCACGGATTCTCTGGTTGTAGAACAGAATAAAAAGAAAGGAAATCTGGACCTTCATAAAATTAAAATTATCTCTTCCAAGATATTGGGAACTATTACACATGCTAAAGCAAACTTTCAAATAATTATTTTTTTTTTTTTAAAAAAAATATCAAATACGATGATATCGGGATAAACTTATAGACAGACAGGCAGTAGTTAAACATTTAATATTTTACTGTTTGCAGAAAATATCTCGTTACCGTCTTTTCAGGTAGACGGCTTTTACATTCATTAGCAAAGAGGATAATGTACTTCCTTATATCTTGTACTTATGAGAAACACATCGATTATATCTCGGAAACTGTCGCCACTAGCGAGTATAGACCGGAAGATTATCTCCCATTGCTAACCTCACCTGTGTCAATACCTCCTGTTAATATTGACTCGAAGGTCTTGAGCAATGCCTCGGCAAGATTCACAAATAATATTTTGTAGATTTTTTGTATTGTTCTTTACCTTTATGATATGATGGCATCTTGCAAACATTAATGAAATAATAGTTTCATTATCTTTAGAAAGCGAAACATTTTCGTTATTTCGAAAAGGATGTTTTGGAAACAGCGAAAAGACTCCAAACATTTTCGTTATTTCAGAAAGATTGTTTCAAAATAATGAAAATCATTTTGTTGCTTTGAAAAGACAGCGAAACTATTTTTCATTTTACTGTCCGTAACAGTCCCTCGACAGTAAAAAAAAAAAAGGATTGCAATCAAAATCTTGAGACAGATATATAGTTATATATCGAAGCTACTTCAGCACATACTTCTACATACATACAGACATGCACGTGTGTGTATATACAAATGCATCCTTCCATGCATGCATCCATCCATCCATCCATAAATACAAACATACATACATACATACATACATACATGCATACATACATACATACATTGTATTATTTAATTGTGAAAATATTTTTGTTTACTGATTCTAGCACGTGATAAGGTAACCGTGTCCATACTATTGTACAGAACAGAATATTAACTGAGAGTGATGGACCATTTAAATAATAATTAAAATCTTTCTTTTCCTACGCTAGGAAAGAAGTAAGTACCGTAATAAATTAGACTTCCAGCATTATCAGTCACTAAATTATTCTAAAAAGTCTGTACCAGTAGTATTTTTCAAAATTAAAAGTACACATTGCCCACCTGGACCACATGCTTATTTCTTGAGTTTTTAATAGAGTGGTCTCAAATAAAGACGTTTCTGCACGATATAAATAATGGTGGAAAGCTATACATGCTGTGAAACTATAAATATATTTTTTTAAAAGAGCTGATATTAAATTTTTAAGTGTTTAGTGTAAAAGCAATAACCTCGGTAGCAAGACATAATTCGTATTTGTTTACGAGTTTGGATGGGATAAATGTGTGATCATAAAGGAATTAAAACCTGAAATACATGCGAATTTTGTACTGATCACAACAGATGGAGAATGAAAACTAAATTGAATAGATTTACATTGCGATAACAGAAGAAATTGAGAGATGACATTGAAAAAATAATAAGTCGATTTTCACTACTTTTAAAATAAGGCGTAAAAATAAATTAAAAGGACTACAAGCTGGTATACGAGATTGTGAATAACAGAAAGGGCATTTACAATCACAAAGGCTTTGATGCGATAATGATACTACAGGCTGGATTTACTACTTTCTGATTGATGGTAATGGTCTGACAGATGAGCGAATAGGTAGACTGAATAAAAGCATTAGATCATTTGTGATTTGTATTTTGGGTGCGAAAGTACAACATGAAACATCTATTTCACAGTATGTTTAGACATTATCAGATATGATTAAAGAGCTAACTGAACTATCAATTATAGGAGAGCGCGGTTACAAAACGCATGAACATCATGGTATTATTCCGTTAATAAGTAACAGATTCCAAAGTGAACACGGACTGTTTTGATGACGGTATCCGTATGTTACCGAGTGACATAGTGATTAAAATGGGTTGCATCGTCAGATACAAGAACAATTTATAGAAAACTGACTTGGTTAAAAACTCAACATCAATACGCCGTATCAAAGACTGATAAACAATCTTTTTCAGTACGATATGAAATTGCTAAGGACAAAAAAAAAGAAAAAAGAAAAAGAAACAAGTTAGGTACAAAGTATCTAAAGTACAAGGATTACTATGGCAATATTGCTACTATGGGATGTGTTAGTGCTATCGTGAGTCTAGAACACGTTGCCTCCGGTATCATCCGATTCACTTACGTTCAGTGTACACATGGCGATTTAGAAACACAACAGACACACAATGCAAATCTCAGAGAGCTGAGAATGTCTGATCACTAAATAAACAAACAATGATTTACATTGATGCTAAAGGTTGCATAAGCTACGAAAACTGGCGTTTGAAGTAAGTTACATTCTTTTGAAGACATACCCCATCTATTCAGACGAACTTCTAGCTCTGTTAGAGCCTTTGCTTATACATTGGATCAAAATTGTAAATGACAAACCACTAAAACCAAAACAAGTGAACTAACATGTTCCGCAAGAAAAGAAATGATTTATTAAACACTCATAAACAACCATATTTTCACACTACCGATAAATTCTGGGCAATGTTTTTGCGACATTGTCGGCTAAACCAAACAACGTATTTAGCAATGTTTATTAAGCCATTTATAATTTTGTCAGCAACTGATTTCCTTAGAGTAGGAGGATGTGGTAGAGATCCTACGGAACCGCCACGTGCAGATACGCATATCTATCTGCATTCTGCCACATCATCCTATTCATTCTTAGATCCGATTTTCCGCGATCAATCTCTTTTACTTGACTTCTCACAGGTAGCTGGTGGCGACCTCTGCGGCAGTGATAATTTTTCAGTATATTTAATAAGTAGTACTTTCAAACCGCAAGAGCTAGAGGAGAGATAGTAAATAATGCAGATGGATGGGGGGAGGTTGTTTCTGTCCTTCTTTGAATCAAATTTGGCTGTTGATCTTTCTGACAAAGTAGTGGATCCAATACCCCTATTTAACAAAATACGCTAGTATGTTTCTGGAGAAGCAGTTGCAGAAATGTCGGCGATTCATAAACGTTTCAACAAACTATGCCATCAGGGAACGGAGAAAGATCCTTGAACGTTTCAGTACTAATCCAATAATAAAAAAACTAAAAAAATACCGTATATATATAGTTCTGAACCTCATCATACCTTTAGAGAGAGCACGAAGAAAACATGGAAATTAAATTTTTCTATAATTTTTTTACTTAGAAACAACGTTTTAAATAACTAGTAATTTAATTAAATTAATATGTATGTATGTATGTATGTATGTATGTATGTATGTATGTATGTATGTATGTATGTAATGATGTTTGTATGTATGCATGTAGGTAAGTAGGTATATGTGAGTATACGTATGTTTATATTTCCTTTTTAAAAAGATTGTATTCAGTCATTTTAAATATTACATAATGAGTAATGACAACTTAAGGTGACATTGATTAATATACAACAGGTCAAAAGACATTTAAAGCTACAATGATATCATTAGACCGACACATTAAGAATTAAAGTTATATTATTTCAGCAAAATTTGTGTCTATATGAGATAAGGTATGTGGGACACCTCGAAAAAGGTAAGAATGTGTTTCATGTTTAAAAGAAAAAAATACTTTAAAAACATTCCAAAAGAACCAAAGCACAAATAAATCTTCGAATTTAGATACAAGCATACGGTTGAAAATACGAAAAACAAGAATGATAAAAAATAAGATGTTAAAGAAAATGTCTACTTCAAGGAAATATAAGGAATTATTTACATCTGACTACCGTCTTTTAAATAAATTTTTGCGTCTGCTGTTCCTTTGCAGCACTGGCAGTCTAACAATTTAAAAAACTTTGTATGGTAGATAATATAAAATGGGTCCTTTATCAATACCTAGTCAACAAGTATAGCAGATTTTATATTCAAATTCATTTACTCATCAGTTCAAATCTTTCTACCACCAAACACATGAACGTTCACGATTCCTTTCGCTTAAATCAATATTTAAACATTAGTAACATAACTAATTAAATTAGGATTGTATGTATGTATGTATGTATGTATGTATGTATGTATGTGTGCGTGTGGGTATGTATGTAGGTAGGTAGGTTCACGTTCAGTGTTATTTTATTATCGTTAAAAAAAGCAGCTGCAGTGATCAAGTATTTCTTATGATGTAAATGTAAAATCTGATGTAAACAAAAGTTGGCCTTGACAATGCGTTTGGCCAGGTAACTCTTACTGGATAACTTCGAGAGATGATTTGATCATTGCTCGGAAGGTTCACCTCTAAACCAATATATGAATTGCTGTGTCAGTAGAAAAGGCGTTTAACTCTTATTTGCAATGTTGCTTGTTTCACACCACCCCTCCATTCTTTGTGTGTGTGAGGAATTTGGCCAGAAAAATAAAACCGCGTTAAACGTCACGTCGATATTTTGCAAGACAATATGTTTACATAAACGGGTAAACAGGACTGAAAGGTAAGTGTGAACTTATTGCTCAGATTTGAAAGTTTGTAAAGCTGTATTCTACTATTTACCACTTGGGTCCTACAGGTAAGTTGGTATTCAGATACGTTATTACCGGTTCAAATAAGCAGTGACGTGTCCAATGACGTATCGAAAAGAACACTAAGTATTCTTACCGTAATTCAATGGCTCGTCCTATCCAGGTAGGCGTTCCATATTTAAAATTGTGTAATTAAACTGCTATTTTAACACACCAAATGACCACTTAGATGTTTTTAAGAAGATACTTCGAATGGCATTTTATTGCAAACGTTACTTTCTAATTGTTGACAAAACTTGCCGGTTGATGTTAAGGAAATCGTGTTAATTGAAACAGAAAAGTAATAATAAATTCATACTTTATTCCTATAAACTTTTTCACATCATCGTCATGAATGAACATCGGTTAAGTATATTATATTTTAAGGAGGATATAGAAATAATAATTATTCATTTTAATTCCGTAATATCATTGACTTGGTTTATGTTCTGATACTATATTATGACGTTATGAAACCGTCACGTGACGATCATATACGACCGACCTGAGATAACCAGATTGAGGCAAGAAACGTAAAGATCGTATATCGGCTGTATTCGTATCTCAGATGGTTGGGAAATGAAAAACTTCTTTACTTCTATATATAAAGATGACTGACATGACAATTACACACCCTTCAACCTTTCAAAGCTCGAGGATAAACACAATAAAACAACCTGCATAGAAATGCACACAATATAGGCCCTCACATCAGCAATTAAATCAATAATAACATCAATTTTTTTATTTTATTCTTTATTTTATTATCTTAACAAATTTGCGTGTGGACGTTAGAGAGGGTCAGCGAGACACAGAGATGATGGGGGAGAAATCTATATATCGGAAGGGTTAATGAGTTATTAGTTGTTTCCTTGTGCGTATCCAACTCATTCCATGAATTATATATTGTAGTTTGAAATTTGCTGGCTGATTACTTATATATAATAAATCCATTTTTTCCAGATTAATTATCGTCCACGACTTCAAAGACTCTCACCAGTCTGGTCAGGAAGTCCTGATGTAAATACTGATGGGAATAATATGTCAATCAGTCACACCTCTGTCAAAGGACTGGTCACCAAATATTTTATTCTGATAACGTTACCTGTATGTCATCCGCAGTATTTAACTCACTCAAGATATGCTCAGATATTTTCAATAAAGAGGGCACAAATATTCATTTCGTTGGAAAATTAGTCGTTGTGCATGATAAGAATTTGGGGCTCATGAAACTGTGTGTATAACTTTGATTCCTCAATAAGAGTGTACAAGAAACAATGCATTCACACGGTTGTTCGAAGTTTAAAGGGTGAAGCTTTGCATGGAGAAAGTTCGAGTGTGCGATCCGACATCAGTCAATCAGCGAATTTCTCTTGGTGAATGTTGTAATGATAGGTTATAAGCTTGAGTGATAACTACAGTAAAGGGCAAGATATCCAAACATGAATAGTGGAACAGGTTTTGATGCATCGAAGGAAGTTGGTGAAACTAATTTGGACAAGCCAAGTGATGGAAACATTTCAGTTGCTGATGTAACATGTCTCGAGCACCAGTCAGATAACGCAGGTACGATGGAACATACGTGTGAAAATCAGGAAGCCGTATACAGAAATCGAGGGGAAGTTTTAAATTTTGAAGACAGACTAGAGGTCTTCAAGTTTCAGATTGCAGGCAGTGGCGAAAGTGTGGAAAATATCAATCCCGACACGCCGGAAAGAATCAATGAAAACGACAGAATGAATATGACAATAAATATGGACGCCTATGAACAAAATGAAGATGGACAGACAAATAAGATAATTAATGAAATAGAGACTGAAGTATCAGAATCATTCAAAGACTGCAACGGACTTCTCGCACAAGAGTCATCTTATTCTGAAGAGGCATTTAACGTATCACCGATCAACGATTTATTGGATTTACAAAGTCAACCTAATCCAGCATCAACATTTTTATGGTCCAGTGTTGTTAGGGGAGATTGCATCATGAGAGGAAAACAAAAGGAAAGTAGTCGAGTTATACAACAGAGCAGTGAAATATTTTCTGATGTTTCTAGAAAAAATGACTATTCGAAACAGAGATTGACAAAAGAAGAATACATAACGATTGCAGGCATAACATACATTAAGAATCAATCTGATTCTTCACACCAGGAGAAGAATAATCGATATGACAGAGGTACAAACAGAAGGGAAGCACATACCGACAATCGAGACTGCAATGGAAATGCAGGTGAAGTTTTCGGAGATTCGTCTGATTCTGAAGGGGAATGGGAACCAATATTCTCAAAGACAAAGTTAAAGTATAAGAAATATGCTGATTTTGACAAGGAAGAAGCAGATAGTGACGGAAATGACTCATTAACTGAGAGCGATGAAGAAATTTCCTTTTTTGAGAAAAGTCAACGTTTACACGACGACGAGACGACCAGCACTGAAATAGATGAAAGTTTTGATTATCAAATAATTTTAAATGAAGGTCTTAACTTAAGTTCTGATTACAGAGACAAATTTAATGACAAGAACCCAAGAGTGTTAAGCAGGGAACCATTTTACATAGAAGACTGTAATGATAATGAAATGGAAAGTAAATTAAGAACAAATCCAAACATATACATGATATGTTCCATATACGTTGAAACTCCACACCGTGCTTACTGTGTTCCGGTGAAATCCAATAAGAATACAAAGATTGAAATATCTGGGAGATCCAAAGCAGGCCAGTGTTTCACAGAAGATGAAGTTCTCGTGCAAATACTGAATGTAGAGAAAGCCAAACATGGCCACGTGAAAAAGTATGGAAAAGTTTTAAAACGTGTGAAGCAGCATCGTTTCAGAGATGTACAGCATCCTGTATTTGTTTGCGTTCTTGATGATCAGGCCGGGAACCTCATGGTTCCGTTGTGTAAAACCCTCCCGAAAATTCATATTCTAGATTCAAACGTGAAAAGAAATTTTGCAAAACGTAGAAAAAACCATGTTGATATATATAAATACAATACAGGGGATAATGCGCTTCATTTTAGAGAAACGCGATTTATTTCTGATGATTGCAGAGAAAAATTTGTGTTTATCGTGGTTTTTTTAACGTGGAGCAGACGGCATATTTACCCTCTTGGAGCAGTGATTGACGTTTTGTCAGCAGGATCTCGAAGCATCAATGCTAGTTTGAGAGTACTTGATGCAATTTACAGTGTTCCCTATTTATATGGAAAACAGACAGTCGAACATGTAAATTGTATTCTTTCAAAGTCTGAGGAAAACCAACAAACCTTAACGGATGGTCGAAGAGTTAACCTGACAAATCTCCGCGCTTTTACGATTGACCCTGATCATGCAGCAGCCTTAGACGATGCACTGAGCATTGAGACTCGAGAACAAGGCCATAGAGTAGGTGTTCACATCACGGATGTAACGATATTCATAAAGAAAAATGACCCGACAGATCAGGAGGCTAGAGAAAGACTTGAAACGTTCTATTCGAATATACGAAAACCACGAAGATTGCTTCCAGAGCCTCTAAGCGAAAATTTGTGCAGTTTATTACCTTCTAAAGAGCGACAATGCTTGTCAATATTCTTTGACTTTGACAGTAATGGCAAAATTATTGAACCGCCAGTCATCAAGTCAACAATTATCCAGTCTCATCTAAAGCTCTCATATCCTAATGTACAAAAGATTTTGGAAGGTGAAACGACTGACGTTGATCAAATAATAGCCACTGATTTACGTCAACTGTTTGCACTCGCCACAAAACTTAGAAAAGGAAGACTCGGCAACGCAATGTATGCCTCACGTTTGAAAGATTTTGATGAATTTGAAGCACGCTATTTAGTAGAAGAATTTATGGTTCTTGCAAACGAGAGAGTGGCTAAAAAGCTTCTTGAGGTATATCCTAATCAGGTTCCTTTGATTTGCCAGGATCCGCCATCAGAATCTAACATAGAAAGGTGGTGGGGCGAACATCAAAGTGTGGTGCACGTGTTACTATCGTTACAAGACAGATCTCTGATGAAAGAAAAAACACCTTCATTGAAAGAAGCTTTAGATGATCAAGATGGGCACGTTATTCATGTTTCTGAGGAGTTTCTACGTATCATAAGTGAACAGGATGAAATAGACCTTAGACTAGCTTGCAAAATGTTGAAATTGGACGAGTTGCATCCCTTACAGTCCACAGCATTACATGAATGGTATTCGATGCAGAATAAGGTAACCTACAAATGTTCATCTCAGCCGAGAAATAAGTCTGTGGATGGTGAATGCTTTCACATAAATGGGTGTCCATATACCAACTTCACATCCCCATTAAGACGTTATTTTGATATGGTTGTGCATCGCCTAGTTCACTGCATGATTCAAAACGAGAACTGTTGCTATACACAAGAAGAAATAGAACAACTGTGTTCTTACTTAAACGAACAATCTGGCAGAGCTGGTCTATATGAGGAAAAGTGCAGATCTTTAATCATTGCTAAAAGTTTGAGACAGTACCCTAAACTCTGCACATGCATAATCGTGGATGTATCAGACGAGGGTATTACCTTTGTCGCGCCAGCTATAGATGAAATTCAAACACTTTTTCTGTCATTCAAGCTTTTAGTTATGATTTCAAAGCCAGAAGTTACACAAAACAAGAACAACAAAAAGACTGTGACAACAAAATGGAAAAGGCGACTTTATGCTTGCAAATACTCTGTACCTAGTTTGCCGTATACAGACTACACTACGGTGAGAAATATCGATCCTTACAAAGAACTTGGATTTGTCCCCGTGAAAGATTGGGCAAATGCTCTGATTAAATTGGTTCACAACCAGCAGGACGAGGAAATGGCACAAGCGCTCAAAGATATGGCCAACGTTGTTTCGCTAAAGTATATAGCTGGACGTGAAAATGCCGTAAACGACGTGAGCATAGAAGATTGCTACGACAAGGACATTGAAGCAGTGGCACCTGACGTGTCATTCAGCATGGACGTGAGCATAGAAGATTTTTACGGCAATGGCAAGGAAGAAGTGACACCTTACGCTTCATTCAGTATGGACGTAAGCGCAGAAGATTTTTACGACAAGGACAAGGAAGTAGTGGCACCATATGCTTCATTCTGCATGGCATTCTCGTGTGGTCAGACAATCGATGTACAGGTATCAGCAGTTTTTCAAGGTGGCATTTTGACACCGTATCCACAGCTCTTTGAAATGACAAAGAACATACACTTTTGCTTACAGCACACAGATAATCCCATAAAGTGGCTGTACCGCTACTCAACACTGCGTACCATCTCGACCTATACAGACGAGAATGATTATCAAAGACGGTGGATTCCTCTTGTAAAGATGGAAGCAGCTGTTGATGCAGTGAACAATGAAGAGTCCTACGTAATTAATAATCTTCCTGTTCAATTTGATGGGAAATGCGGACAGTTTTTGCTGCCAGTCAGATATTGTCAGATAAGAAATATTCTATTAAATAACATGGATCATGAAACCAATGATGATGATGAGCCCAGTGGCAAACAGATAAAGCCCATAGTGAATCTGGCTCATGATTGGTTATGTGTCCGTTCCAAGATGGTTTCTTCCACTGACAAGATCAATGCCAACGGCACTGATCATCAAAATTATTGCTACTGGATCGCTCATGGTAAGATCACATCAGTAGAAATCAGAAGGCGGGAAAAGAGGACAAAAAGACACACCACTCGAAGAACCTATGAAACCCTACAGGAAGGGAAAGAGAAGGCAAGGGTGATTGTTGACTTTCAACTTCGTCGAACAGCCCCATTGATGCCATCGAACACAGAAGAGATGTGCCGCATAAAATGTAACGTTGAAATACTGACAAAATCTACTGTTGATCGGTAAGTTGAAAGCATCTACTTTAATAAATTATAAAAGGCATAATATGGTATCTTGGAGAAGTTCATATACTAAACTTGATTTAATGTATATTCGGCGTGCACCAATCTATCAAGTGCTTTTTCGGGCAATACGATTTCGTGACGGTTTTAAAATTTCTGTATTAATAGTATAGTTGATGCAATAACGGTTCTTTAAAAATGTAAATAGCCAAATTATAAAGTACTTTAAAATCTCTGGTGTGATTTTAGGAAGTATTAGAAAGATGAAGGGACCAAACGCGAACAACATGCATCCAGAATAGGAAAAGCAAGACGTCATGTACAGTTGTGATTTGTGGATGCAATTAAAGCCCTAATGCTCTCGTTACGTTTATCATAAATTTCACCATTCTTCCAATATAACTAAAGTGTGGAAGGATAGAAGTGACTTGTTAGAAAGGTTATCTGACATGAACCTTTTTTGAAAATACTCAAGATGTTAGGTTTAAACGTCGTTCAAATATTCAGTTTAGAATTAAAAGGTTCCTCTCCTTTCTTCAGTCAACATAGTCGCTCGTAATTCCGTTCTTTTTCGGAAGTGCTCGAAAAGTAGTGTTATATTACGTTAAAAAAATTCCGTTAGTGACTAATCTAATAACAACAACATTCGCACGTGGCGCACAAATTGATTCGAGAGGGAATGAAGACAGGCATACCCGCTTTTTTTTTTAATCGAATCTGAGAAGAAAAATCTTGCATTAGATTAAAATAAGACTCGGGTGAATATTGGTGATCAGCTGTCGCGCTGGAATTCTTTGAAGCGCGAACTTGGGCTGAAGACAAAGCGTGGTGTAGACTTTTTGTTTACAACGGTGATGTTATTAAATCTTGTCTTCCATCTTTCGACTGAAATCGGTTGAGCCACGAATGTCGCCGATAAACATCGGATTAATTCGTGCACGTGAAAACTGGTAGGTTTTCCCAGTTCGAGGGAGAAATTACATGGCTCATAATGTGATAAGACGTCGATCTTTCAAGATTCAGTATTATTCAGATGATTTGGCAGATACAAATTTTTGCACTTAACGGCAGCGTTGGGGCTTTTAGAGGAATCGAACCTATGCCGCAACTAACGGCTTAACAGCATCTCACGTTTCGGTGTGAGAGGTCCATTTGAAAAGCTTTAATATAATATATTTACGGTTTTCTGGTGGAGAAAACAACGAAGGAATTTAAATTCATTACATAATGATCAGATAAAACAATAACAACAGTAGCAGCATAAAGCACAAAAGCACTCGCAACAATGATGATGCTGATGATGATTGGCACTATCACCATCGTTATAGTTAATGTCTTCAATGTTTCTTGTCAACTCTCCAAAATTAATAGAAAAGTAATTGATACCTTTCGTTTTCCACGTTTTTCATACATTATATTGCTATGCTAATTGCGCTATATTTGTGTCGGAAATAAAGATTGAATTAATGATACCTGACTACACAAAATCCATAAAGGCTTTCTTATATCAGATAAGTCATTCAGAACTCATTTCTAAATGAATGTTATGCATTTAAGTGAGATTCAAGTGATATACCTAGCACGTAGATTGGTCTATGGTTGCATTTGTCAATAGGTCATATGCTATAAGTATTTGTCCATAGGTCATATGCTATAAGTATTTGTCCATAAGTCATACGCTATAAGCATTTCCACAGGAGAACAGAGTCGTATCTAAAGATTTTAGACGCTTCCAGCATACTCGCAAAGGCGATTGCCCTGGGCAGGTCGATTCCAAGATTGGGTACGTATATATGTATCTGTGAATGATAACTTTATTAACCTGACCTCCAGATGTCTCGCACATAAGGTAAAACTGCGGTCGTATTGCTAATTCCGGTATTTATGGATCTGCCATAAATTGCAATTCTGTTTGAGGAAGTTATTGAAAATTTGAAAATCTATGATGCATGAAATGTGGAACGTTTTTAGCTTCTCTATTGACAGTCAAATGCTTGGTCGGTGTTAGCGATGTACTGAGAGACAAAAACTATCGATAGCTCATTTTCAGTTGAGGAAAGTCTTCTTTTTATGTTTTGGCAGACCGAAATGTCTTCCAGTTTTAATCATATAGATTCATGGGAAATAAGACAGGATTTCTACAGTCTTAAATTCAGGTACCTGATAGACATAAAATGTTTTCCTAAACTGAAAAGCATGTGTTCGCAAAGATGCGTTTTCTTCAAACAATAAATTTTTTTTGTTTCTTTCAATTGTCAGTATCTTTGTTTTGCATGTCGATATACTATTTACGGCAAATGTTTTGTTCAAGAAAGCTGCTTCGAGTGCAATTAAATAAACTATTTTATCCTGTCTTAAATGATATAAGTATACAACATTATCCATTCGACAAATGGTATATAGCCCCATATATATATATATATATATATATATATATATATATATATATATATATATATATATATAAATGCAATAAACTGACGACGAACAGTGCAAAACTAGTATCTAACTAGCCTGAGCGCTTTCGACTCTTAATGAGTCTTTTTCAAAGGCATATACAAAACATAGACAAAACAAACAAATACACACACACACACGTATATATCGGATATATAAATTATCGGAACAATATTACAGAACAATAAACGGGTTCAAAAGTGAACCTATGTCCAATGAGATTCGCATAGTACTAAACGTTTTATTTGTTTAGTTTTGTCTATGTTTTGTATATGCCTTTGAAAAAGACTCATTAAGAGTCGAAAGCGCTCAGGCTAGTTAGATACTAGTTTTGCACTGTTCGTCGTCAGTTATTGCATTTATCTCAATCAATCCCTGACACACGTGATCCCTTGCTGGATCCAGTGCGCTTGAAAGAGCTGTTATTCGCCATATGATTTGTATTCTTTATATATATATATATATATATATATATATATATATATATATATATATATATATATATATACGTGTGTGTGTGTGTGTGTGTGTGTGTGTGTGTGAAAAGTGAACATGTTAGTATTTTCATCATATATACATTGACTAGATCAGAAACATCTAAGAGCTTCGGTTCTGAGCGAAAGGGAAGTGCCTTCAGCACCATTGCAAGCAAACAATCAGAGTCAAAGAGAGGCGATTCAGAGAACTCTTGAATCAGCCTTTTCATTAATACAGGGACCACCAGGTGAGATACTACTGAAACTGGATTTTGAAACGCAGGACAAAATCTGAAATTGTTTAGAAAATCAGATGCATACATGAATAGAAAGAGGATGAATTTGATCAAAATATCTGTTATGAGTTTCATAACGAACTACCAATTTTTGACGTCCAGCACTTTACTAGGTCATATATAACATTGTTGCTCATGCATATGCAACCTCCTATCATGTATAAACACAAAAATTTTAATTTTGTTTCTGAAAATTATGTATTCATCCCAAAGTGTGTTCTAAAACATGCTGAGAAGATTATCATTAATATATCAACCATTTTCCCCACAGCAATAGCATGAAATATGGAGTTCTATAGCAACATATTCAAGGAAATATAGCAATAACGCTTATTAGTTGTGTCGACTCGAGTCTTTAAATAATATTATGTGGCAACCATTTATTCTCACCACTGCATCTTAATCATCCTTTATAGGCTGATTTTGCTTGTATCAAATCAGTTTTTTTTTTCTCCTTGAGATTAACGGTGTGAAGTAAGAACCATAAATAACGACTAAAGATTTTGTGTTAGTTTTTAAACATCAAATTCCAAACTTTTTAAAAATGTATTAGCATTTGAGAATGTCCTTCTAGGTTCAGGGAAGTCTTACACTGCCATCAAGTTGTTATACCTCTTTAGCAAGATAAACTCCGAAATAAACCAGGGGGAGCAAGTTCTTTTCTGTGGACCATCGAACAAGTCAGTGGATAATGTTGCAAGTATGCATTATAAATACTACACCAAGTAATTATTTAATCACGACTTTTGGTTACATCTCGTCAGGGTATCTGATCACGGTTTTCTGGTCGAAATATTTGGCCGACATTTAAAATATGTGTTGCACGTATGTAACCATAATTGTATCGAAACCATAAGGAAAGACTCAGTAATTTGGTAATTATTTTGACTGCTTTTACGATTCAAAGTAAACAGTCAGCACATAGACAAATCTACTACATATGTGTTTTGTTCCGAGTGGAAGGAAAGAGCGAATTTGAATGTCTGTTCCTACGCAGTCTCAAACGAGTTCTTTCCCCGTACTTGGTACAAAATATTTATGTGGTTTTGTGTTTATTACATATCCCCTTTCTAATGACACATTCTTTTCAAATGTTTTGGGTTTATATTTTAAAAGTGATTTAGGTATTTGGCGTTTTATGAAACATTAATGTACATCCCTCAACATGTACGTGTACGTAACTGCTAGGCATAGATTTATAATATGCAGTCGCGTCATTGGTCTGTCTGCATTGCTGATATGGATTTGCTCGATAGCTTTGCATTTTAAAATATGTTGTATGGGATATATGAAAGGATTTAATCTGCAGTCACAGGCAAGTGGATGTTTTCCTTACTTCTCAAATGGAACATAGGTTTTGGACCAGTAAGTGGTCCTTTTCTAACACTCTCCTTAGTGAATAGACACTCTACTTCCAAACAAATTTCAGAGCAAAATGTACATACTAACAGTAATTAAACACATTCAAGTCTGTAAAGGAAGCACATTAATTTACAGTAATTCAAACTCTCTGTTTTTACTTTTTCATTTAATACAAGAAATTATTGAGGCATTATACTTAAAGTCATAATTTAATCATATATTTTAAGAAATCAAAGATTAGTTCTCTTTCTAATAAACGGATTAGATTTTTAATATTCATTTGGATAGATTTTAACAAGAACATTCTAAACAATTTTGCAGTATTGTTCTGTTTCTTTCCTTTATTTTCCACTTTGGAGAGTCGCAATAATTTAAAATGTATACATACAGTTCCCTTTATATGCCCCAGTGTTGAAAAAGTCGCGCTTACATTATAACAATACGTAATTTTTCTAAATATGCGTCACAATCAAAACAGGTGCTGCTCTCTGTGATACATCTACCATTATGTTGCAAATGTTTGTCAGTTTTATCCTCAGATTTACACAACAAATTCAATTCCTCGGTAATTTTAATAGATAAATTGCAAGTCTCTCCACTTAAACTTGCTCTTTAAAAATATAATTCCACAGACTATATGTTTGAAACTGAAGCTGAAATGATTTTAGATGCGTTTGATATTTTAGATGATTTACATTGTGGAATGATCTTGGGAATTAAATATGGGATGAAGTTTATTCAAACGTGGGCCATTTTCAGCCATGCCTTCAATATTGACACAACTCCCTTTGTCTTTCTTTGTTTGTCCGGATATTTTTTTTTTTAAAGATTTCAATACAAGATTTCAGCGGCAAGAAATTGTTTGTGAAACATTCTGTTGTCCACCTGACTAACTCTAATGCTGCGGCATAGATACCGTGAAATGCACATACACTGCTCGTATTTATAGTACTCTCCCATTATCCTAAGCGGCAAAAGCGGCCATTTTCACCCAGTATGATTGCATTTCTTAAAATAGCAAACGTGATACTTTTAAATAACGTAAAACGTATCGCAATACATTATTCCCGATACTTCATAAGTGGACTATTACTTAATATTTCAAGTTGTAAACGTTGTTCCAGGCTGGGTGTGCGATAGGGAAATCTTAGGTGTGCAATACCGAATTTGCGACACGAAATCACAGATTGAACATCGGTATCGAACGCCATATTCCGTCATGTTAGATTAAACGGATATGTAATAAAAGCCACAAAAAAATAACTATTTACCATTTGGCATAAACATTGAAACTTCGAGGGAGAAATTAAATGGCTCATAATAAATAATAATAAACACTTTTAAAAATATACTTTCTACACAATATAATCTATTCTTTCAATGTATAAATCGTGCCATCTGAATTTAAGGGTTAGGAATAAAGGATTTTAAGAAATAACGAGCGTTATGTTGCTGCCCAAAGTATATTTGTTACTATTATTGCTGTTGTTGCTAGTTGGCATTTTAAAGTATATAAATGTTTACATATTACCAATCAAATTTACTTCAGAGTCTGTCTTGCTGATTAGATCTGCCATTTATTAACAGCCACCTAAAAAGTTTAGGTCATTGACAACTTTATTACACGAATCGACATATTCAGCTGAGATGTTCATAGAAAAAACATGAACCATTCCATTGGAAAGGATTCGCATGCGTAGTGACCTCATATGAGCGTTGAACAGATTTTAAAACAATTTTAATATACATACTAAAGTTGTAGTATTATTGCTCATTAAAATTCATAATTCATCACAGACGATAGGTATTTACTCCACTTTTGATCTTTCGTTAGTCATAAGGGGTGTGTTTGGCCTCGAGACAATAAACATTAAATAGGGTTGATTTTTGGTTTAATTTAATTAATAATAGGTTATGAAACTGATTGCAGTTGTTTACTCTGTGATATTCAGTTACTGTTTTCCACTATAAGATACACTTTTTAATAATAAAGGCTGAGATTTATTACATCCGATCATACGAATGACAAAAGTAAAACCATGTAGATTTAAAGTATTTGTTCTGTTGTACATGACAAGCGTGTCTTTGCTTAGGGTAAATTTTGGACGTGGCAAATCGAAATCAGGTAGTTTTATTATATTGGCTTTATATCATTCAACTGATCTTAATTTATTTTGCTCTGGTGCAGGATGGGCAAAGAAGCTGGGAGATAAATGCCCTAAAATAGCCCGGTTATACGGTCGTTCAACAGAAGCCTTGGATTACCCAATCCCTGGGTCTCATTTTACAACCAAACGATCGATGAGATATCTGAAAACAGACGAGAACCTGCATGATATATCTGTCCACCATTTGATCAGAGAAAATGGAAAACCCTTTGCTGAACAGATCCGAGAGTTTGATAGCAGATTCCGCATTGAAGAGAATATACCTCACTTCGAGGAAGTTTCCAAATATATGTCGCTAATCAGCAAAGCAACAGTGGAAGAGCTAAAACAGTATGAGGTCATCATGTGCACGACAGGTGTTGCTACGAGCCCAAAATTGCTGAAAGGTAACTTAAAGAACTTACACGTGAAATTTTACTAAACCAGAAGACAATATTTTATACGACCCATGCTGCTGTATGACCTTTATTTAAAATCATGTCTAGTCGTTCGGTTTAAACCTAGGTTCAACTTTTATTCATGGAGTGTCCAATTTTGGAGCCTTTAACTGAATGTAAGAGTTTTATTACTGTTATTTCATTACTGCAAGTTATATTAATCAAGATTCGAAATATTTGTTTTAAGAAAAACAAAACACAGAGTCCACTTATAGGTGTTACAAAACAAATAATGTTTGTGAATAAAAAACTCTATGAATGTAGCAGACAGCTTTCCTCCCTAACTTCTTATTCTTCTGTTGTTCTTTTATACCTAATCCGAATTTGTAAGGACAGAGTGAAGCCTATTAACGTAATTAATGGCCTCACCAAATTAATGACCAGTCAAACCCACAATTTCGGTCCATGAAATGCAATTTTACAAGTAACAAATTAAATCTTTCATTTATGACTTGCTTATAGTATCAACATAATTTTAGCATCTGGTTAGGGAAACGGGTATAGTCGTAATATGTTTGATTGTTCTACATTCTCTGATTACAGGTACAAATATTTGCCAGTTGATAATTGATGAGGCTGGAATGTGCCCTGAGCCTCAATGTTTGGCTCCTATAATTGCGAACAACGTCAAGCAGGTGATTTTAATTGGGGATCATAAACAGCTTCGGCCAATCATCAAGTGCAAATCGGCAGCAACATTAGGGATGAACAAGTCCCTCTTTGAACGATATGCAGAGGATCTGAAATCCACCAATTACAGAAGAAACGTAAAATACTCGTTTTTGAACACTCAATATCGAATGGTTAGTAAATGTTTTTAACTTTGGAAATTTCTTCTCCCAGTCAATTCATTGTTTCTTAGTTTATCCTTCAAATAAATGAAAAAATCGAACTCAGAAGATCAAATGTTTTCAACCAATAACGGGATGCCAGTAGTGTACGTGGTGACTTTTGAAAATAAATTGTCCCATTCTGTACGAGATTTCCCGTAGACTATTACGGTTGTTTTCTTTTGGTTATCGATGAAAGCATTGAAATATATTCACCAAGCCTAAAAATGAATCCTACGTTGCGCAGTGAACTTTAAGATGGTTAATAATATTTTCAGACAATTCTCGTGTATTCGTGCATGACAACATATTATCATGAAAGTGGTGTCAAGAAAAAGAAGTATTTACTGTAAGCCACCGGATATCGTACGAAAACAACCGCCTTATGGTGTAACAATTATCAAAATGTTCCATTCCAAGGTATTGCACGATTTCATTGAATAGAGCATTGTTCTACAAGCACAATAAATATCACGTTTCCATAATCTTTGCATAAACGTTGACTTTATACCAATATTTTATCACTCTGCTATAGTAAATACCTGCTTTAAACATATCGCATATAAAGTTGCGAAGACGTTTTATGGATTATTATTCCATGTTCAACAATTTGCGTAATGTTCAGTGGAAACGATATTAGCAAATCAAGTACCTACAACTATTGTATTTATTACTTCATAAACATGAGCAAATAGCATCATTTCGTTAAATTTGATTTGGAACATCACAGATCAAAAGCTGTGTTCATGAGGGGTTTAAAGTGTACCCAAGAAATGTCGGTTAGTGCATATTCTGTAATTTGGTGTATGAAACAACCATATAACTTCTAGAGCTAATTTGATATCAAGGGAATCGAACCATTTGCGAAGAAATCAATTATGATTTACTTTAAAATTATTTCAACTTCATTTGATACATTTATGATATATCTATTTTCATTTTGCATGTAGATATGCGGGTGCCCTGAAAGTGTAGAGGAAAATATTATTAAGCGCGTAAGATATTTTTTATATTTGCCAGTGTTGATTGGTTGATTTGGAATAATTTTGTCCTGACATATGGCTAAATATGATATTACTCTGAAATATTCCTCCAGCAGTCATCTTCTACTAATCATTGTGGTACTGTCACCAACGTTTATTCGAGTAAGATTTTGTCGATTGGTTTCGCGTCTGCATCGTACAAGGTTCTAGCAAGATTTTGTTTTCTTTGCGATCGTTAGTGGCAAATCAGTTATTATGGATGCTTAATTCATATTAGCTTAGACCACATTATCATGCTTTTAATCTCTTTTTAGGAGAAATATCGTTTCTGCATCTTCATCACCTTTTGTATTGAGTATTTGTTTCGAATGGAGACCAGAGGATAAATTTGTGCATCATTTTGGCAAGAGTGATACATTTAATCTATAATACACCAGTTTATAATCTGCTTGTAAATCTGGACATCGTAATTAAAATAGAAATAATATCTCCTAGACGACTAGTTGTTATCAATGAAAATTCTTAGAATCTTTACGTGCCACTGCCCTTTCTTAATCTGGCAGAATCCTTAGGTATTATAACAATCAGATAAATCGTTTAGCATCAGTAAATAAATAGGAAACGTCACAATAACGATTTGAAATTCAGCAGCAACATCATATAGATCAGCGATGTTAGGTCCACTTTTACATCTTTTTATTATAATAGCTCCTTCAGTTACCCTTATTCTGCCACCCAAAATTATGTGGATTGGATGAAAAACAAATGCAGTCTACAGCATCTAAAAATATGGACATTTGTTTTATGCTAGGATGCGAATCACTGGATTTTCTGAGATAAATAGTTTTGACATTTCACTGGAGTGAAATAATATCATAATTTTTCACTTGCCGACAATAGACACGGATAATATTATGACCAAGAAATTTGAATTCATTATTAGACGCTTACATAATCGGTTTGTAAGTATCGCCGCCTTCCTTTAACGAATCCTACGATTGGAAAGGAAAATTATGTTACTGTTTATTCACAAAACTAATAGAACATAAATGGTAAATTGCTTTCATCGCGCGGAGCCAGTTAGAAATTTGCTCTTTCGGTCATTTATACATCTTGTTAGCCAAAATGTTTCAGCATAGAATTTAAAAAATTGTTTGCTACACGCGAATAAAAGCCATAATATATTTCATTTCGTGGGTGAAGAACTGAGCCGTTCACCCACTCAATGAAATTTATCCGTTATTCCTTCGTTTCAAGCAAAATTTCCTCTTTTTATTTACTTAAAAATGTGCAATTTTCGATATCTTATTTTGGACAGAAACTAATACAGCCAACATATCTAAGCATCCAGCATATATTTCTCTTTCTCGAATGCTAGCATCCAGAACTGTGTGAATTCCCTTCGAAAAAATTCTACAACGGTGAACTGCAAACATCACCGCAAGTATTTAAGCGAGAGAATGAAAATCCGCCCCTGAAGCTGTGGCCGGTCCCACAGAAACCTCATGTCCTTTGCCACGTTGAGGGGTCAGAGCAAATTCTGACTGTAAGTACGGAAGAGGGAAATGAAAAATCCAGAAGTAACCCTGAAGAAGTTGAACAGGTGGTATGTACATATAGGAATAAGAATAGTTGTTAAGTAATAAAAGCATATTTAAGACGACTGAGTTATGAAAGTAAAATGATAACTTTTGTTTTATCACCGATGAAAGCGTGTAATTCTTGTGTACGCAATTTAAAGTTGATTGTTTGTCTTTCTTTAATCTAGAAAAGTTCATTTATCTTGGTAAGTCTTAGATCGCCTCAGTGTGTTAATGTATCATTCATCAACTTACTGAATTACATCCATATAGTTATCTTTATTGCTTTCCAGCAAGTTAATGTACAGTTTCTAGAGGCACTAAATTAGTTATAAACTCAACAAGTTTACCACAGATTGTTGAACACGGGTATATTTTTTCTTCTTTGATGGGCATAAGATGGAAAAGAAAACAATGAGCGGGATCGATTGTTTTTAAAAAGTCCGTCCTTTTCACTTAAGTTAGCCTAAAAAACAAGTTTTTCATCCATTTTGCTCTGTTGGGGCGCCCAAAGCTTAGGCTGATAAGTAACAGTTATCAAACTGTGCATGGTGCCCAGGGTCATGTGTGCTGTTTATGGACAGGGTATTCATACTCAGGTTTTTGAAACAAAGCAACTCTTTGGTCTATATAACTAATTTCTGAGATGGTGATCATGATGTAACTAACGAGTTCATTTACCTCGTCATGACTGTTTACCGGCGCTTTGTCGGCGCAAGTCCAATCCATTAATTAATCAGATAACATATATTAGCCTCTTCAAAGTCATAGGTCAACTCGTATATACAGAGAGGGCATTTTTTTCCTACGTTAATACCAGATATATTTCATCGTTTGGAACAATATACAATATATTTTAACGAGCGACGAAGCCACGAATTAAAATATATCGTTTTTGGTAGCACACGATGAAGAAGAAAATTATCTTTTTGTTATATACCAAACTTACTGCAGAATCGAAGTTTAGAAGAGTAAACTCACTCTTCGGCACGACACACTCATCTTACTCTCTTCTTGTAAATTCACCTCACTTTCAAAGGCTGATCATATAGACATACGTGACTTAAGAGAGCGGTAGAATTTGATTGACCTAATCTGTCACAGTAAATTATATTTTTGCATTTTGTAAACTATTTGACCTTGTCTGAAAACAAAACAAATCCGATTCACTACTGCATCACAAATAAGGGGAAATAACATGGCAGACGCGAACGGCATCTGGTCTAATTTCTTCATCAAAGAATAATTTTCCATGTCTGAAATGTAAGGCAGTTTCTATTTATATGTTCTAGGCCACCAAATACTCATTTTTGTTGCTGCAGATACAAATTATGTAGGCACACCCAATCAAGCATTACATGAGATGATGGGAAATCTTTTATAAGGATAGAAGTTTTACATGTGGAAATATAGGAAAGAACAAATATGAGAATACTTTCGCCAATTAGTTTCTATACTTCGTACTTAAGTATACAACACAATCTGTTATTTAGCCAACCCAATAAGTAGCTCGTAACTCAGACAGAATTGTCACCAGCATCAAGGCATAAGACCGCTCCGGTGGCCTAGTGATTAGAGCGTCCGCCTCGGATGCGGGAGGTCGTGGGTTCGATTCCCGGCCGAGTCAAACAAAAAACTTACAAAAATGGTACTAACAGCTGCCTCGCTTGGCGCTCAGCATTAAAAGGTTAGTGTTAGGACTGGTCGGCCTGGTATCAGAATAATGTGTCTGGGTAGGACATCATGCTACAGGTCTGTGGCATGATGCCCCACTGCTAGACATCACTATAAACTTCCACACTGCAGACATCGTAGCGATATGACTGAAATATTGTTAAGGCTACGTCAAAAATCCAAATCACAACAACAACTAGAAATCCAAATCAAGGCATAACAATTCCCCCCCCCCCCCTTGGCTCTTAAAATCCGATTAGTGATACAAGATAATGTTTGAATTGAATGAACATATTTTATAAATGACATTATAACTTACAATTTGTTCTTTCTTTATATGTAGACAAACTTAACAATTTACATATGCTAACCGTATGAAGGTGGAAGTACAGGGAATTACATTACCATAGGTTCTTAATCTAAAGCGCACCAGGAGATGGCCCTTGTGCACTTTTTGGTGTGAAGAAGAAAATTATAATGACTCTGCATATCAAAGGCATTATTATGCATTTTAGTAGAAGCTGGGCCAGAATTTTGTATTTCTGCATGGCGTGAAAAATGTACATTCCAAGATTTTGTTTAGATGCATCTTTACTTTTAGGTGAAGATCTTCAAATACATGGTCGAAGTGGAAATGGTTGAAGTAAGGGACATAAATGTTGTATCTCAGTACAACGCACAATGCCATGCTTTGCGGAAGGCCTTGTACAAGGACAAATACAAGGATTTCAACGTCAACACTGTTGTTGCTAGTCAAGGTATATGATGAGCGTATACTATTAGACTGCATTTGCTCTATACAACGCGCACGTACTGCAAACAGCGTATTTAGCTTTATACAATTTTATGATGCTTGCAGTTCGGTTAAATTTAACAACTTTATTTGCACCAAATAAGCTCTCAATTAGAATTTTTCATTTATATTCACTTATTATTTCAAGAAACACTAAGAATTTTTTTTATCACTCTCTTGTCTCCATATTAACTTATTAAGATTTCAAATGTGATTGCCCGACACGAGTAGAAAGGCTAGGCAACTTTTATTTAGTTCTCGAACTACATACTGCAGAAGAAAAAAAAAAAAAAGAAGAAATTTTACTGACCGGTGCATAACTTGACTTAACTCTAATGTATCACAGAAATAATTTGATCCATATTTATTAAGATCTGCATGACAATTACAGTGCAGTACTCCTACTTGATTCATATTAACGCATGATTAAATTGTGCATGGCTATTCAGTGCAGTATTCCTAACAACGCTTGGGAGGCGGGGGGGGGATTAATTGAGAAGTGGCAGAAATCGAAAACCAATGCAAACAAATCTATGAAGAGTACAGTAAAAACCGATGTATTCAGTGCATTATTCCTACTTGATTCCTAATAATGCTTGGGGGGATTAATTGAGACGTGGCAGAAATTGCAAACCAATGCAAAAAAAAAAAAAAACTCAAGAGTACAGCAAAACCGGTGTATAACGAACCTCTTGGAGGTTTCAAAATTACTTTATTATGTTCATAATTCACTATATCCCCATTAAAGCCCCAACGCCGCTGTTACGTGCAAAAAGTCGTATATGCCAAAGCATCTGAATAATACAGAATCTTGTAAGATACTGGTCCTATAAATCGTTGGGTTCCATTAAAACCAGATAACATTGACATCTCATCACATTATAAGCCATGTAATTTTTCCCTCGAACTGAGAAACTCCGTCATTACTCACAAGTGTACGAATTAATCCGATATGGATCGGCAACATCCCTGGGTAAACCGATTTCAGTCGAACGCTGGAACACAGAATTTGATGACAACACCGTTTTAAATATGTAAGTCAGCACAACGCTAAATCTTATTCTCTTCAGCTCAAGTTCGCGCTTCAAAGTGCCACAGCTGATCAGCAATATTCATCCGAGTCTTATGTTTATCTAAGCACTCATTTTCTCCTCAGATCCATTTAATAAAGCGGACTTGCCTCTCTTTATTCCCTCTCGAATCAATTTGTGCGACATGTGCGAATCTTGTTGTTATTAGATTAATCGCTAACGGAATTTTTCGAATGTATCACATCATTATTTTTGGAGCACTCCCGAGAAAGAATGGAACTACGAGAGACTTCGTTGACTGAGTTAAGACGTGGCACCTCTTAATTCTAAACTGAATATTTGAACATCGTTTAAACCCAACATCTTGGTTATTTTCAAGGAACAGATTATGTCATATAGCTTTTTTGACAAATCATTTCCATCCCTCCAAATTTTAGTTCTATTGGAAGAATGGTGAGATTTATGATAAACGGCCGTACTGAGGCTTATAAATAATTTTTATGCTTCATGGAAATGCATATTAACTTGGTACTAAATATGAATTCGAATATATTCGCGTTAGCACTAACCGATTGTATATTTCCATATGTATACAGAGTTTACGTTACTTCGTGTGAGTGTAAAGGTGCAACATTTTATAGATATCTTCTTAGGACATTATGTCGTGGTCAGCCTGACACGTAACCATTAAGATTGACCTATTGGCTAGGCTTGCTTGGGATGGATTACCTCTCTTTGTTTCTGGGAATGAGTGAATTTTAATTAGGACCCACTTGTATAACGGTGCGATAGACATGTTAACGTAGGGTAAATTAGAGGTAATGACAGGTGGAGACAAGGCAGAGACAAATGTTTTGGAAATCTTGTGCCTTTCGAAATAAGTGTCATAAACTGATATATTCCAGAATAGTTTTTAATAAAGGCAGAATAGAGAAAATTATTCTGGCTTCGATATGAGTGTTAAAATTATGACGGTTAGAGAAAGTTAATCATGACTGGTTAAGCTAAACGAAGATGTGTGTTTCCTAGACCAAATTCAAGGTTTCAAGTAATTTCCTTGCGAAAATCGGCAGTCCAGGTTTTCTTGCCGAAAGCGAAGTCTGAAGGACTCCGACGAAATTAACAAGTAATTTCTCTCGTTAAATAAATTGTTCAAGGAACAGGAGTCTGGAAAGTTGAGGGACCCGGAAAGAGAGAGCTTCATAGAAAAGGGAGCTTGTCTCGGAAAAGAAAAAGGTATTGTCTCAGTCACATACAATATGCTCATTGATGTTTGTAATTAATGGTTGAATTTATTCACACATCAATTTTCCGTAAGTTCGGAAGCTAATGATTTGCATACATTTGTCTCCAATGTTATATGACTCATGTATTATATGCATTTGTTCGAATTGATACGAATTAGTTCGAATTACGTCGTTCAGATGTACAACAAATCATGTAAGAATTTCAAGCATTACTCTGATACTAATAGTGAGAATTAATTCATCTGTTTTAAATGATATGTAGCATGTATGCTAAGAATTGATTTACTATATCAATGTCAATGAAGCGCTAGTAAGCAAGTAATGTAGTGAAGACAAGGCGTGAAGTCTATTAATTTACTTGTGTGATTAAGTTATGAATTCTGTTATTCGAGGAAAATTGACATGTGTCGACCGACATCGTTCTGTTTGTGATTTACATCCCATAGTGGCGCAGTCCTATTTACCAAGTGGTTAGTTATATCATGGTTCCAGTAGGAATGTGGCTGTCAGGTGAGGAAAAAGACATTAATTTCTGTTAATAGGATTGTGTATCAATATCAGGTTGCGAAATGACCATATCTTTGTTCTGTTGAGTTACGATAAGACGATATCTGACACAACATGAATGAGAATATTGTTCGACGCAAGAAAGGAAAACCTGACAAATATTTAGGTTGTGTTTTGTTTATTTGAAGGACAAATAGCACTATACATGTGCTACACAGCGGAAGGAGTGCAGAATTCAAACTACGGTTTAAGAACTAAAGAGTTTGGAGAGAGAGAGAGGGAAGGAAAAAATACGGTAACGCTGACCTGTCACCAACAGTGATTTGGAAAGGACCGGAAGCAACCAGGTTATGCTGACATGCCGGCAATTTGAGTTCGATCAGTCACTCCATTGCATGATGAAATTTGTTTTTCGGTATAACAGAACGGCTAATTGCATTTTTTAAAATAAAATTTGTAATTATATTTCTAAGAGGAAGCGTATCATTCAAATGTCATGTTCAATTTAATTTTGTTTATGCACTTGATTAAACTGTTATATTTTACATACAGGGGCTCGTGTTGTTCGATTTTATTTCTTTGCTCAGATCTCTATTATTCCATTCATTAATTTCATATTTGTTGTTATTACTTGTCCGATCCGGCCAATAACACCATGATAGATCATTTCCTTGATAACGATAACAAAAGCATCATAGCAGGTGGGGAATTATACATCCTCACGCCATAACAGTGAGGTTTGCGCCAAAATAAGTCTCTCTGTTAATGTTCCGATTTTATAAAACCACCAAATTTGGGCACAGGAGATATAAAGAGCTACTGAACAGTTAATTATTCCTAGCATCGTCAAGGTGTTCCCTAGCTTGTAGGGTATTACCAGCATTACTCGCAACACAATATATAAAACCTGAGTTATCCCGACCTTTCCAAGTTCCTGGTCAGCTCACTGTTCTTTCTGACTTTTTCTTGTTCTGTACGCGCCACATGAAAGTCCCTTAGTACTGAAATGTCTGTGATGTAGGTCAAACTGGCCTCCTCTTCTGTATCCTGGTGTAGTAGATCTTGATGTTGAAATCCACAAGAATGTCGGTTTGCCGTACTCAGCCACGTTAATACCTTATAATTCTAGCAGCTGTGCTGTGCACTCAAGCCCATTATTAATTAACAGCTATCATGGTAGTTTTTCGTGACGAGTGTTCTGGCGTGCTGCACTCACTGACCAAGTGATTGTCTGCTTCGTCCTTACTTCTACACATTCTGTATATTGGTGATACACCCTTAGTAGATGTCTGTTCGTGCGCTGTCATTACCATCTCTTCTGTTTCATTGTTTTATTCTCCAAGTTGGTGCTATCTCCTCATCCCCTTATCAGCTCGATTTTGTTTCACTTGCTAACTGTTCATCTACTGCATTTTCCCTCCATTATTCTTAATTTCGGTTTTCCTGAGAAGTCTCCTTGTTGAACGAAGGCTGTAAATTCTTTATCATTTTCCCGGAGTTACTTTCCTAGGCAACTTTCTTTGCCTAAGTACATTCCTAGGCAACCTTTTCTGCCAAAGTACAATCTTCTATGCTCATCGTGCATCTGTACGGTATTTTCCAATACGTTTTTTCACTGTAGGTGCACATTAGCTTTCTAGTTACTCTATTCGCCTCCTCCAATTATTTTTCTCTTCCACGATTCCGGTTGAGTTGATGATGGAGACATTTCAGATATTGACGGCTTCAACTGTGCTACATCCAATCGGCAGTTATTATTATTATTATTATTATTATTATTATTATTATTATTAGCAGTACTAGTAGTATCAGTAGTAGTAGTAACAGAATCTAACAAATTCATCGTTTGACTGAACACTGCTCATATTACCCTACGTAAGCCTGATAGTTGAGGACGACAAATATCAACTCAGAAACCTCTGGAGGCTTTATCTTAAGACAATACCTAAACTTTGAATAACTGTCAATGGTTGTGCATGTTAAACATTTTGCTTTTATTCAACTAAATTTTGTGCTCACAATAATAATGGTACACGGTTAATATGTTAACAACCATTCAAATGTACAAGTTCAATCGAAATTCATGTCTCAATGTAATATTTTGTCCAGCATTCACTTCTAATCCTGATTTATTTCACCGGCACAGAGAATTACCATTCTTGTAATTATTAACGTCGACAGTTTACCTCGAGGTCACTTACAAGACTTTCGGCGAAAACTGTGACCCCGTTAGGTCAACCCCACTTCAGTTCATTGCACCCAGTAACCCCATGTATCTAGCGTACCAGTGGTGTATCCAACGATTGTAAACCCAATTTCTGACATCTAGGTTGTCAGTGATGCACATGTACTTTAAGGAACATCAGTGGTGAAATAGGAGCTTTCTCGTGTGCCCAGCGTCGGTAAGTAGCTAAGGAAACGGGATCTAAAATTATAGTTGATCGCTTTAAAATATTAAATAAACCAAATATTTTCAAAAATACTAATATTTCCTTTAGGTGGAGAGTGGGACTACGTCATCTTTAGTACTGTCAGATCGCTGTCTGTTCATCAGATTGAACCATCTCCTACACTTGGATGGTGTACCAAGAATCTTGGCTTCATCACAGACCATCATCAGATAAATGTTGCCTTGACAAGGGCCAAAAGAGGGCTTATTATTGTTGGTAAGGCCCAATAATTTCTTTTTTCTTCCCATTTTAAAAGTGTTATCACATTCCCATTTTAAAAATTTTATCACAGGTTATTGAACGTTACTTATGATCTAGCTGGGGGATGTTGATCTGCTCCCGTCTGAATGTATGTCTCTCTGTCTGTCTGTCGTCTACTAGATTGTAAGCTATTAAATCAGAAAGAATTTCACATATAGGATTTAAACTTTTGCATAGTGTGACCTTCTTATGTAGATTAGTGTGACGTTCTTATGTAGATTAGTGTGATGTTCTTATGTAGATTAGTGTGATGTTCTTATATAGATTAAATGACCAGATTTTCAGGTTTTAGAACCAGTTTTGACGCATCTGTGACTAATTTATTATATACATTTTTTTCATTTAAGATTCTAACCTTCTAAGCTGCAAACGTTTATACATCAGTTGATGACCAAATATGTCTTGACTCGAGTATTCCATTGATTAGTGCCAATTTCGCCGCTGTTATGTCCCTTTGTTATTACAACTTGGTAATTGAAAGTTTCTGCACAATTGCAATACAATCATGACACGTTGTCAGTGATACAATATAGTAAATTTCTATAGAACTTCATTGTACACAATTCCTATATAAAACAAAATATCTATCCAAATATTTGTGGTTATCTGCCCATGATCGGACTAGTTCGTCACACTTGTTCTGCCAATTTTAGTGTCTTTACTGGATGAAGACTTTTGCATGTCGATTGAGAATGTATCTAAGCAATAGTTGAACATAAAATGGCAAAAAGAGAAATAATGGATGCAAGAATCTTCAGAAATATCAATGATATTGGCCAAAACATTCACGAGAAACTCATCATAAGAGATCTGTGAAAACCTTCTCCGTGTCAAAAGCCTCGCATAACAGATTCCTCTAAATTTAAAATTTGCTAACAGAGAACGACGAGATGCTCTTGATTGAGCCAATCATAATTCAGCAGAGATAGGCGATAGCCAATCATAATTCAGCAGAGATAGGCGATATCCAGAATCACCTTTTGAAACACTCTCCTCATGCAACTTGTGATACACTTCCAAACATTTTCAGGAAAATTTTGGAACTGGTCATTTCCAGTTATATTGGCGAGTAGCAACTGTGATATACCAGTGTTTCAACCTAGAAAAGTCCATACCAATTTTTTTTTAAAACTAACGTCCTTTATCAATAACAAGCTGTATTTGCAAACCATGAAACGGATGATAAATGATGGACTTCCCTGAAATTTTGCGTCCAGTACATTAATATTAGACGTTCAATGTGGATTCAGACACTAGAGAAGCACAGAATTTATTAGAGCAGCTTTCATAAATAAAGAATATCCATTTGCCATCTTTTTCGACTTTGATGACACCACATGAAAATGCGGCATAATTAATAACCTATTCAAACTAAATCTTGCTGTATATCCAGTTTAAAGATAAACGTTTTCAAGTCAAAATGCGTACCACCCTATCTGAAAGCTACCTCAGGCAGTATATTGTCAGTCACGTTATTCCGCATCAAATTTAACAGCATTGTCCCTGAACTGTTTACTCATTGTATTTCGAACACCTTTGGATGTGCTCTAGATGAAAGAGTATGCACACTATTGAACATCATCTACGGATAAGCTTAAACAGAGTTCAAAAGTGGGCAGAGGAAAACGAGCTCAAATTTACTATACTAACAATTTTTTAAGCTGTTAATGATCTCTATACCACATATATTATTTGTATAATATAGTTTTATTTGGGTCATTTGGGTTAATGACAATATTGCTATGATTTGTATTCTAACACTATAGAATGAACTTTATAGGTGAGGACGCGTCGCGTGTGTAGAGTACATGTGCAATACGTTGTACTATTTCCATTCATAAATCAAGGTCGAATTACCAAGTTCACGTCAACTCTATATTTTTGTCTAAATAGGCCACGCTTGAGTTGGATGGAGGTCAGGAAATCATCATGTTACTAACAAAGTATTTCACAATATAAAATAATTTTAAATTACCTAGATTTTTATTCTAGTAATTTCGAGTTGTTTATCTGTTGCATATATAGTGATTATCTAAAGGAACTAGATAACGCAGCATTCTCATTGTACATTTATCAGTCTTGAAGAGTCATGAGAGGAATTTCGATTTATTTATTTATTTATTAATTGTTCGTTGAAATTGTAGAGCTGAACCGATTATTCAAAACAGACAGTGCCTTACTAGATTATTGTGAAATTGTTCAAGGACTTGGATATTTGCTAATTTCATTGGAGTACTGTGAAACATCCAAGGACATTTGTGACATCCAAATTTCATTGGATTTATTTTGAACAAGTAAAACTTTTGGATATTTCAACTTTCATTCGGAATACTCTTGGAGCGTTTCTGGATTACTGTGAAATTGATATTACGTTTAGGAAATTCTAGGAAATCATATCATACTGTAAGTTATTTTTAATTATTTCCCTTTGTCTGACATTATATTTTAAGGAAATAGCGTTATATTTATGATTATAGAATACTTGTTGGATTTTATTTTTCTTGTTACGTAGTTTATTCCCCTAGGTCGTTACAAAGCACTTCTGTCAGTTACATCGAATTCATATTGAGAATACTTGATGGTTTTTGTTTTTCTTGTTATGTAGTTTAATCCCCTAGGTCATTACAAGGCACGTCTGTCAGTTACGTCGAATTCATATTGACTTGAAACACTAACTTAATGGTTATCTCCTGTTGTGGAGGAAACTAAACTTGTATGCCATATTTTTGGCCGTAAACGAAATTTCATTCTACACATTAGATTCCTTAGTGAGAGATGTGAAAATGTTCTGGATTAATGAGAGTCGTGGCAAATATAGATTGGGAAACAGATAGGAAAGTTGTGCTCGGGTTATAAAGGTCTTTAGTAAGATTAAACTTGGCAATGTTATCTGAGGATGAATAATTCGATGCACACTAAGTGACTTAAACCTTATCTGTGTACATTTAGAACTTAACAATAAGTAAGCCGCAGCGCTCAGGCAAATGAACTTTATCTTAGACAAACAAAAATTGCTTTATAATATTACCAGACAATCTTCTAATCTATCAAATCCCTCGTACGGTGTAGTCTTTAGGCCCGTATACCAAACCATGTATGCTCAGAAACCATTATTTAGTCCACGTAATGGTATATTGGCACATAATCTAGACAAAGTAATAATGAAATTAGGAATACAGCAAAATTCTATGATCCAAAATCACCACCTTGGTTAGCAACCGCCATCCCCCTTTTCACAATAATAGCTGATAATTGGCAATTCAAAATATCCTTTACAAATCATTGTTTTGTTCAGTGCATATTCACTGAAATCAGATCCTCTACTTCACATGTACATAGGTATTACTTCACCATAGTCTTAGAAAATATCGAATTTGATTTTGTATCTCATATAAATATATTGTTTTAACAGTAAGCTACGTTGTAAAATAGTATCAACAAGTAGGACTAAATAGAACAAAACATGCGTAGAGGTAATGCATTACAATGTGCATTAAATCACACATTTTACAAGCAAAATGAAACAATCAACATAAAGTCACACTTTTTCGTTATAATTAGGCAACAAGACGCTGCTGATGTGTGATGAGGTGTGGAGAAGCTTGGTGAAACAGTATGAGGCCTCGAGATGTGTTGTGACATCATGGGAATTCCCACCAGGGTCCACAGCCGTAGCCGATGACGTACCGACCTGATGGCAATCATAGGCAATGCACGGTGTTTTTTCTCTGACTACTCGCATCATATTTTTATAGCCAGATTCATTAATGACAAATGCTACATGTAAAGATTATTGGGTATGGGTATACAGACCCTATACATTCTTGGATCACTGAATTTTATTCGTTTTGGAAAGAAATAGAAGGTCTCACATAAAAATAATATGGAGTAATATAAAATCTGTCCCTATATGCTATCAATGTACATCCGGTCTTCAATTTTATTTTTTTCAAAAAAAGAAAAACTTATGGTAGCACGATTATGTAATGTGCGTCTCCAAAGTTTTTCTTTTAACAAATAGGAGACGAAGATTTGGTGCTGGGAGTATTTGAAGGTTACAGACAGAGATTTTGCTGTGACGCATTAGAATGAGTCTTGCACAATCTTTGTAACCGACATAATATGACTAACTTGTTTTGGTTTAATCGTCCAGCATCATCTAAATGGGAGTGTATTCTTTTGAAAGAACGAGGCTCTAAATTACGAGGTTGTGACGTTGGAATTACATTTAAGGTGGCAGGAGCTTGAAATAAATAGATGCAATATCTTGATCATTACACTTTCATCAACAATTATTTTCTTTTACCAAAAACACGTTCGCGGTCAATGATTTGGTCCTCAATGTAGGCTGGAGTAGTAGACACATGCTTCTTCAAAGAGTCCTATACTTTATACAAATTCTCAGTCTTTACAAAGTTATCAATGGTCTGAGTGAGGGGTCATTAGGTGCTTTATACATCCTAGCATATTACTTTGGGTGATTTGAGTCTTTCCTACGACCGTTCATAAGTGTATGTTGTTGTGACGCTTGCAAATCTTACATGATGATTATATACAAATAATTCTTATATAATTATTGTGTTGATTGTTGTCATGTGCTCATTAAAAATGTAAGCCAGTCATTCTACCCCATTTTTTAAAGACTACACTGTGCATTGTTTCACGTTATGCAATGCAATATCTGGATTTGTAAAGAAGCATATTCGTGCTAGTGATTCATGCATAGTCCTTACTGTGATGTTGAATGTCTCACCAGTTTGGAAAGTTCGAAACGCAATATATTAAGCGGTACGCTCTGAAAATTACGTCTACCTTCTCAGATCGCAATAATTGGAGGGCGCTTGCGGGTAATGATACATATATTTACGAGGGTTAATCTAAATATTAGTACGCTGTACAAAAACGTTCTTTATTAGTGATTAGTACGGCAGTGAATCCCCTCAAAGTACTCTCCACGAACCTCTTCACACAGATTATTCAGTCATTAAACACCATTTTGTATTTACATTTTGCTACGCTGTTGATACACTAGAAGACGGCCTGCTCACCAATCGCAGACAACGTTCTTCCATAACGCTGGTCATCTTAAATGGATTTGCGACCATCTTTAAAACGATGAAACCAGCTCTAGATTGTAGAGTATGACAAAGAACTGGATCCTTAAGATTTGGTCAAGTCGGTCTTGATATCAGTTTGAGATTATGCTACGAAAGACCCGGATTTTAGAGTCTGCTGCTTGCTCAGTATTGAATTCTTCTTTCCTCCGACATATTGAGGTCACTGTCATTTAGCTCTATTATGTCACACGCATATATGTACAGGTGTTTGACGTACTGCACGTGTTCATACCATTTTAAAGGAAGTTATTTTGTGAATCGATTGGAAATACATATCCTGACAGTTATAAGGAATCAAAATTTTATAACAAAACATTCAGAACATTTCAATTACCCTTCAGGAAGTTATTTTGAGAATCGATTGGAAATACATTTGCTGACAATTATAAGGAAACAAAATTTTATAACAAAACATTAAGAACGTTTCAAATACACTTCTAATAGTAAAATTATATAACCTCACAATTAGCACAGATGAGTTTTATATAATGTCTTTGGATGGTTATTTCCATGTTCGTAAATCTACCATTAACATCAAATTATTTAGAAATAGTTCTAAACATGAAACATTAGTAATAATATTAATTAATGTCATGTGCTCGTTAAATGATATGTGTCGATTACTCTACCCACATGTTAACCACTAAAAGTATATATTTTGCACCTTACGTAATTAGTTACATGGCAGTGTAAATAAGCATTACCAGTTTACTGCATTATGCCGATTCCTTACTGGGGCATGTCTCGCATGTTGGACAATTTCTAATTCTACCAGTTTCAGTGATAAACTTTGAATGTTACCTCTATTCTTAGATTATTACGAATACATTGGAGGTCGTTTGTAAATAATCACACAGATATTTAAAAGGTCTGATTTCTAATGCATTAGTACTCATGCATTAATATTTGAAAGATGTTTATTCGATTGTATTTCAGGAAGTTGTCGCAAAGTTTACAGCTATCTCCATCAATGTTTGAATGTTCATTTTATTTGCCTGTGTTTATTTCAGTTTAAACACATTTGTCTTTCATATACATTTTGTTTAATTATTCGTATAATAAAGACATTATGACGCATGTGGTTGAATTACTTTCAATTGTAATCAATTCAACTGAAATTTACTTTGATAATTTCAATTACAATTAATTGCTTTCCTTTTTAGCTTGGTAAATCACCATATGAGATTATTTTTCACAATGTAATCAATTTGATTTTTATCATTTTCGATTATTTTTCTGTTTTATGATAAACATTTTACTGTGTATTACAAAAATGTGAAAATGATACTGATTTCTTCATAACTGTGTTATCTAAAACATTGGAAGGTGCTGTAACTGTAACATTGGAATTACAGTTTTTGGAAATAAAGAGTGAAAGGGTGAAAAGATGAAATAAGACTTACGGTTTGGGAAGAAAATCCAAACATTTATCCTAGAATTGTGAAAATATATAAGTCCTATCAATAAACAGTTCTAACTGAATCTAGTTTGAATCTCAAGTTGGTTCCAAGATGGAGGATGATGACGTCAGATGAAGTCTTTACACAAATGTCCAGAATTTCACGTTGAACCACAATTTGTACTGTATTATTCCAATTTAGAATGAACTTCACTGAACGTCTTTGTCTTAAACCACTTGTGTGGTTCTCCAGGGAAAAAATTGATATTTAAAAAGTAGATGAACTCCTATAGCTGTCATCTATAACAAGACACATCTCGAGCTCTACAGATGCAAAAAAAATAAACTCTTTCGAGCACAAGAAAAATAACACCTTCTCAAGGTATAAGAACGACTCTGACTGTTTCACATTGACCTAAGTGTTTTTAAACCGAACTAAAACGTCATTTCATGCACGCGCACGAAGAACGCGTGGTTATTTCATCATCTAACAATCGCAGTACACGATGTAATCACACATGCTTAGAAAATGACCTTGGCCACAACCAATCGTTTACGCCGGTTGTTTATCCAGTCGGCAATCTAAAACAATGCTTACGCAAGCCGAGAGTCATATTTACGTTCTAAATTAATACGATGTTTCTTTCAAAAATATCAGATCCCGTGAACATAATCATGATCATAATAATATACAATGCTACAAAAATGAAATAAAAAGAATTCAAATTTTAACACACAAGTAATTAAATTACATGGTCGTAACACTAGTGACCGGAGGAAGTTGTGGAAATAGAGACTTTATTTACAAAAGCCTCTTTATATACATCCTTACTTGACCTAGAAAACATTTATACACTAATTTAAGACGCAATACAGATTCCCGTATGAGGGTCACATGGTCATCCTTCCAGAACAACATAGAAGCTTTTTACGTGCCTAACATCCCGTACTCCCAGTATGGCCTTAACTGAAATCAATGATTCTTACTCTGGGAATGAATAAAACAAATTTAAAAAAGTTGTTTACTAGAACTGCCACTGTTTTTGAATCAAGGTCAGAAAGTAGATACAGTGTTTCTACTACTGGTTGTTTATCAGTAAAATAAAAATGTCATGTGAAACAGAACTGAACTGATTTTCTGAAAAAATTTAAAACTAACAAACAAATAACTAAATTTACATATACGTAACACAAACACACAATATAACTTAAATATACATAACACACCATCTCATAAAGAACAACAAAGTTTTATGCGGTAAGGCTTTCTTTAACATATGAGTCAAATGTACATATGATACTATACCCATTAAAATTATATAGGAAGATGTCTTATGGATGACACCAAATATATACAAAATAATGCAATGTAGTACATCTATGCACATCAAAGCGCATATGCAATCAAATTATCTTTTCTCTTGATTTTCCAAATGTCAATGCTTTATTCCTGCATCATTAAACTCAATCCAACAATCTCTGAGTTTTGTTTATAATGTTTTTTAATGAAAGTAAGGTGGTTGTGATCACCGAATACAATAATTGGAGAAGGAGCTGAGGTATTATGCATTTGAATATGTTGCAAAGCCAATATTCTTTTCGATTGTTGAATAATATCTCTGATGCTCATTTAGTTTTTATGAAAGATAACACTGGATTATGCACACCATATTTATCTTCTTGAATCAATACTCCAACAATCTCAAAATCACTTGCATTAATAGACATCTTAAATTATTGACCAAACTTTGGAACTGAAAAGAACTGGTGCGCCCTTAAGTATGGCTTTTAATTTGTCGAAAGATTCCTGAAACGTTGCAGACCAATGAAACTTGGAGTTATTACTCAACAAATTTGCCAGAGGGTCGGAAATTGTGGAGAAATTTGAGAAAATGTCTGATAATATCCAGGCACACCCCAAAATCGCATCACTTGCATTTTATTGACAGGCACTGGGAATTAAGGCATAACTCGACGAAAGCCCACTATGTTTCCTACAAATGTGACATAAGCAAGGCAAAACTCACTTTTACCTAAATTAATTGTCACATATACATCACTAGGTCGGTCAAATAATTTCCGAATGGCTTCCAAATGATCCTTCCATGTATCGTTGTAGATAATGACGTCATCGATGTAAGCGTCACAGTTATCTATATCAGATGATATCATATTCGTTAAGCGCTGGAATTTTGAGGAGAATTCTTCATACCAAATGGCATTACTTTTATATTGATAAAGTCTACTTGGAGTTGCCAATGCTGAATTTCTTTTGCTTTTTCTGCGAGTGGTGTTTGCCAGTTTTCGATTCTTGACATTGGAAATGAATTAGTTTTGGAGACATTGGTAACTTTTCTGTAGTCAATACGCATACGGAATGTATTGTCTGGTTTCGGCAGACTGGGGTTAGTTTGACCCAACCAATGCATTGCTTTCAATGAAAGACCGTGATCATGACCTCTTAGAAATAAGAGCATTTGGAATTTCTCTGTATTTATTCTGTTGCTTAATTTTCAACATGATTTAAAAGATGAAATTCTGAAAGTTTGTTGGTTTCACTAAAGTTTTCTCAAACATATGAAATTAGAATCTTTACCTGGGACAATGAAGATTCTGAAACAAACTCAATTTAAATTGTTGAGACATGTTGTTAATATGTCTGAAATGTTTCAAAAAAATTCAGATCCCAGACGAGTCCTTAATTTCTGTTACGACTCTATTCTTAAACTAAGTAACACCACCCGAAACCATCAAGTATATTAAAATTAGCGAGCAATTTATTTCTCTGAGTCATAAAGTTAACCTTTAAGAGAAACTGACAATATTGTGAGTTAATCCCAAATAATCCTAAATGTTCTATAACAAGCCCAAAGGTATAGTGTTCTGAATGAGTTCCAATATTGAATGTACTGATGTACCAATATTCTTGAACAGGTTGATGTACCATTAATCTAGATGTGCCACAATTATATCATACAGAATTTCTTTGAATAATAGGCCATTCACATTTTCTTGTATAAGTCTTGAAAACCTATTAATTATGAAAATGCATAAAAAATAGTATTATGCAAACTTTTCACAAGGAAAAATAATAAAATGAAGAGAGAATGCAGATAATTCTTTATTCAAGACCACACCAACTCCAAACCCTCCCATCTTTTCGAGAGGAGAAACAGTTAAGATTTCTTAGTAGCAAAATAGCTCAACAAATTAGTATTCGAAATATTTATCAAAAAGAGACATCACGACGGTGCATGGAGTTGTGAATGGGAAAAGAGAAAGTTGTCTTAATAAAGATGGAAGAATAAAATGATGAACATTGTAAAAATGTTGAATCTGAAGATACTCTTAGCATAGGAAGGCCCATGTAGATCAAAACATATTGTTTAACAAGTTTCTTAGCGACATCTTGAGCGGTTTTGGACACCCTGGAAAGAAAATGTGATGAACAGACTGGTGGATTGGTGGAACCAGTCTCCATATTTCCCACCAACCTCTTTGAACAGGACGTAATAAAGCAAGTCCAGTTCTTGACAGGTTAGAACGAAGGGGTCGAGGTTGAATAACTATGTGTCTATTAAACGATGGATAAGTTCCATTAATTTAATAAACGAAAGAAGATATATAATGTATTTTCTTACCAAATGTGATTCCATTCTCTTCTTCCTGGCTGCATGTCTATCTAGATTATGAATATATTCAACACGAACTTAACTTCCAAATATAACAAAAGGGCTGGCATTTGTATGTAAGTTCTGGTCTATCACTCCTCTGGACATCAATCCCACGTTATCCGAAATCCATCTATCCATATCGAGGATGAAAAAAAATTCGTTACAAAAGGTATTGATCACAACATTAACATAGCTGTTCAATGTCGCTTGATGAATAGACTTTACATATAATGGGCACTTAAGTAGCAAAATATATTGCAGGAACGTGGGCTTACTTCCTACCTTCTGGACAAATTTATTCTACAACAACATATGTATGATATATGGCCGTGTCTAGTGTCAAGGATGTGCTTTGTATATACATTTATTTGGATAATCGAGGGTCCAAATGACAATGATTATGCCATGGAGTGGCAGATCTAATGTTCATGATCTTTGCAACCGCTGTTTTCCATGAGCTGACAAAAATGTGATGAACGTTTTGCCAATCCTTTAAATATATAAATATACGTTGTATATCAAGACGTTGTCAGCAAGTGAATTATGAAAAATAATAAAATCGATAGCAAATGAAACTGATAGACAAATGTTTGCAAGAAAATTTTGCTACTGTTCTGCCCCGCATTTCAAACAATGCTATTAAGCTCCTGGCTGCCACGACAGTCATGTTATGAAATACAAAGACAAGACACCGAAATGGCAAATTTATGGATCATTAAGAAAAAAAAAAAAAAAAGAACTGAAGCGATACCATTTTCTAACAACCGAAAGATATCTACTTGAAACGTTACAGTCATAGGGAAAACGGACTTTCGTGTGTAAAGTAATATTGAACATGAAGCAAATTTCTCACCTTGTTTTGCCGATAAAGAAAATGTTATCAGAGTTCCAGATCGCTTTTACAAAGTTCCGGATCACAAAAGATAATCATACGAACATTTTAATCGAAAGTTTCAACCCTTTCTATACATAATATTCGCCTCCAATTTGTCCGATTGTTACTAGAGAGACTGTAATTTATTGTAGCATTTGGCAATACTAATAATAGAAATTAAAGTATTTAAAGCCAAATCCCATAGTGCAAAATGATAAGAGTACCGTCACTCTTCAGTATTAATATTTGACTGAAATGTTTTGCCTGAAAATATGCGTGTATAATATACAGTCCTTGTATAATTGATTAGCGTAATGAAATAATTTTGTGACACTAGAAATTAATAGAAGCAGAACAATAAACATATTTATGTGGTCTTGTCGTAATGTTTTTCCTTCCCCGTTTCAGACTGCACCCGGTATCCCGATTTTTGTATGGTCATGTGTGAAGAAATCTGACATAAACTGAAATTGTATACAACTCGACCTTATAAACGTTGAGTTATTTTTGTAGGTGTTTTACTTTGATTCCATGCATCTATTCACGTTATTCATTTTGCTCAAATATTGAGTAACTGTAGTAGTCTCTTTACACGGTGACTCCATTCTTGACAGCGAGGAATACAGATTTGTGTCTGATGCGCGTTTGATAAACGGTTTCAGATCAGCCTTGGGAATTGTAGCCCTTATCGTTAGTTGCATTATGATAGAAAAATAATATTTTTTAAAAAAAGAAACTAACAATTGCTGTACTGTACATAGTATTTGCATAAGTTTTGCTAAAAGTCTCAACTATTTTGCAAAATGAGGTTTTGCAAACTCTGTGTTAGCAACGGCTGATTTTTTAAATGAACGTTCTGTAGGCATCAAGAATTAAAGTACAGTATAAATATATTGAATTCTCCTAAAAGGATACTTCTTTCACCCGTATGTATGAGAAATTACTGAAAATTTCTTAAGAATCTGGGATATTTTCAACATTTTCTTGAAGAAGAAATAGAATTCGAGTTGTATAATGTATATACTAAAGAGCTAGATTCATTGGTGTTTCCATCTCTGCCGCTAATACTAATCAAATCCTTTACAGATGTACCAAATGCAAGATAATGTAAAATCTACATTTGATGAGAAATGTAAAGCAATTTAGCGTCAGGCAGGGCTAGACGTACAACTCAAATCTGATGAGAATCTGAGAAATTTATTGTAATCTGGGCCTCATGAGAATTTTGAGTATTTGTTTGTAGTTTATGACTAAAATATTTATTTTTTAATGTATGTGCTCGAACGTTTACTGCCATTTTTCTTTAAGTGCATCGCCGTCAGCGAGGACTTTTATCGCCTCCTCTCAAATTCTTTCTTTTTATTGCGAGGCGTATGCATAAAGGAAATTTTACAAATATTGAAGGAGCTTTTTGTTGAAGGCAGCCCGTTTCTTTGAAATTTGCGCTGCACTCAGTTTAGAATAGTCAGGGGATTGCTAGACACACATCGCTAGTAACTAGTAGCTACATTTTGTCACGTTGATTCAAAGACTTTATTTCGGAAAAATTACTGCTTTCTCGTCGTTGGTAACGCCCGGTTAACATTTTCCTAGTCTTCTTGATAATGTTACTCCATGTTTTCATTCTGTGGGTTAGTCATCGAGTTTCACACATTTTCAAGTCGGAAGTTTTTGCAGATACTTTAATTTCGTGCGCCCGGTGGCCGAATGGTCTAAAGCGCACGCCTTTACCGATCACTGCCATCTCAAATCTGTCCGCGTGGGTTCGAGTCTCAGGTTCAGCCAATGTGGGTGTGTGAGAAAGCGGCCAGTAGCGTCCCGTGGGTCGGTCGTTCGTACCAAAGTTTTCCATCATTCTTTCTCCACCAGTAATTCTGGACGCCATGTATAGCCTATCTGTGCTGAGAAATGGCCTTAAACCCCAAAACAACAACAAAGTTGTTTTCTTGAAATAAAAGCCCACCCACGACATTAAATGTATATGGACGTGTGCGTGAATAGGAAGGCAGCTGTAGGTAAGAAGATAGGTTGGCATGCAAGTAGATAAACAGGTCGGCATGTGGATTGATAAATGCATCAATAAATATATTTCTCAAGGAAGCACTATGCCTTCTAATATTTATCAGCTACTGATTACCGCAACCATACGTCCTACTGTCTCCTCCCCAAACCCACCTTGCCTAGGTCTTATGATTTGGACAGAGTTTTCCAACGCGTTATACGCATAGCATATCAATGTTTTAAATGTGTAACTCGAACAAAATGGGAGCACTTACGCACTAATGCATGAAGAAGGACGGACGATCGGTATCATTGAAGAGATTAATAAGTACAGGAATAAATAAACAAATTTTTAACTTTATTATTGATTATAACTTGCATGCATAGATACACAGTTCTGATCTTTACTGACTGAAGATAACTGTAAGATAACATGAGACAAGAATTTCATTTCACATCGCCAAGGAATTGTATAAATCCCTTTATTTATTAAATACATGTACTCAGGTTTCGTGTTTAGTGTGTACAACGATACCCGAGTGTGATTTATGTATATTGTACAATATTTCGAAACAGTGAGTTCGGTTCATCCTATGCCGCACGTGCGAAATGCTTTCAATGGGAAAAACCGATATTCATCAAGCGCACAGACGATGTAGGGCTACATCGTGTGTGAATAAATACCTCATCGTAGGACGAAATCTTTACTTTACGGAACGTCTTGTCAGTGAGCGGTCTACTTAAGGACTTGCAAATCTTCAGCTGTTGAGGTATGTGAGTTTTTTTTATTAAGTTTTATGTATATTTTAGGTTATAACTATTGTACTACCACGTTTATTTTTTTCTATATTTTCTATGTAGCTTCGGCTTGCGTAGTATAATGCAAATATTTTCTATTCTTGTATCTGACTTAACAGGAGATCTATATCAGCAATAAAGTTGCATTTTATTAAGAAACGTTTAGTAACATAGGATTCTTATAGGACACAGGTAGGTTCATTTCTGAACCTGTTTATTTCTTTGTAATGTTGTGCCGATAACGTAATTTGTATAGCTTACCGTATATAACGTCATTACGTGTTAACGTATATGAACGTGTTATTCTTAGTAGAAGGTCATAGATTTATTTTCAGCTGATCAGAGTCGACGTGGTACCAGCTGTAGAGCTGACCATAGAAGTTGACCATAGCAGCTGTAAAGCTGAATATAGTAACAGTTGAGCTGATTGAACAGTGTGTTGCTGGCTGACCAGTAGGGAATCGGGCGTTGCTGACGGATTGGTGGGCGCTGACTGCTTGATTGACCAAGGAATTGAATTGTGGCCGGTGACTACCTGTAATGCTGACTGCTTGACTGACCAGTGTGACTGGTAGACAAGTATGCTAGTGACGGAGTGTTTTGTGTAACTCCATACATGTAATCTTTAAGATGTGGGCTAATTTTGGGGTTTGTTATACTGTTTTGGGACTGAAAAGATATTTTGTATGATATCAGTAGTATAGTGGGGTAGTATAGCGACAATGGGAATTAGCAATACGGGACCCTACTATCGAATATAGCGACAATGGGAATTTAACATGGGGAAAATTGGGCCTGTCTTGCGACAAAAAATATTGGACCTGTATAGCGACAAGAGGAATGGAACAGGTTGGGTCTATTTTTAGCTACAATATTTGGTAAATTTCTGTTTAAAAACCCTTGTATGTATTTATAGCTACAATCTGTGGAAAACCCAAGTATATATTTATAGCCTCAAAATTTCTAGCTTCAGTGACGTCACTGAACTGGCTGACCTGAATACTCGATACTGTGTGACGTCATTGAACTGGCTGACCTGAATACGCGATACTGTAGGTAGGTAGGTAGGTGAAATGAATTTGATAGGGATAAAGGGAGTTTTATAGGGACAAAGACCAATACACACACAAAAGAAAGGGAGAAAGAATATAAATCCCAATATCTCCTATCCACACCAACGAACGCGAATGCATAAAACACACCATACTTACTATTCACACCAACGAATGAGAACGCATAAAACATTCCCATATTACACTACCCACACCATGGAGACTGAGAATATCTGGAACATTAATATTCAAATGACTGTGACTAAAAGTAACGCTAAAATTAAGAAATTGTCCCAGAATTTAACGGAGA